>JAULBY010012069.1:0-23470 GCA_032358315.1 Ophiocytium majus | reverse complement strand
CCCCCCGGCCCTGCGCCGCCCCCCCCCCCCCCCCCCCCCCCCAACGCCCCCGCCAGTTACAGTGGTAACCGCCCTGAGTGAAGCTTTACACACGATGCATACTTCGAAGTATGTACCGTACCATGAATTTTTACACACGATGCATACTTCGAAGTATGTACCGTACCATGGAAAACGATGTGCTTATGCGCCCCTCCCCCCCCCCGCCCCTTCAGGAACCCTCTGAGCGCATGACGGCGACAGAGGGTCTGGAGCACCCGTGGTTCGCGGCGGCGGAGACCTACTCTCCCGGCACGACAGCGCTGGCGGCAGCGCTTGAGGCGGCGCTATCGGACAACACGCGCACACGCATCAACTACCGCCTGCGTCGCTTTGTGGGGATGGGAAAGCTGAAGAAGGTGGCGCTGAACGTGATCGCGCAGGCGCTCACGGAGGCGCAGATTGGGCACCTGCGGGACGTGTTTGAGGCGCTGGATGAGGATGGGAACGGTGTTATCTCTGTGGAGGAGCTCAAAAAGGTCAGGAATACTTCTATGGTATACTCTGCTTCGAAGTATACTACCGGTACACTTTGAAGTAGTGTACTATACTTCGAGGTGTACTATACTTCGAAATACTACGGATTATATAGTATGCTTCTAGTACTATAGTATACTATACTTGGAAGTATACCAAACTTCTGAAGTGTACTCTACTTCGAAGTATATACTTCAAAGTATATTTTAAAAAGTACAGCAATATTGTGTTGTAGTATGGCTTCATGTGGTCTGTAGAATGTGATTGCGCAGGCGCTTACGGAGGCGCAGATAGGGCACCTGCGGGATGTGTTTGAGGCGCTGGATGAGGACGGGAACGGTGTCATCTCGGTGGAGGAGCTGAAAAAGGTCAGGGGTTTATACATGCTTACAAGTGTATACGATACTTCAAAGTATATAATGGTAAGTAAAGTAGCAATTATACTTTGATATACTTCGAGATATGCCATACTTCTTAATACTTGTGAAGCATACTACAGTACCGCTACTATATTACCGGTACGCTTCAAGAAGTACACTTCGAATTACTTCAGAAGTACCAGGTATATACTTCAAAGTATACTTCAAGAGGTTTATCAATATAAAGTATGCACTTCATGTGGTCTGTAGTATGTCATTGCGCAGCCGCAGGCAGTGACGGAGGCGCACATAGGGCACCTGCGGGTGTGTTGGAGGCGCTGGATGAGGATGGAAATGGCGTTATTTCCGTGGAGGAGCTCAAAAGGTTCAGGGCATATACACTTGACGTATGCTGTAATTCGAAGTATACTACTTCCAGGTGCAGTCAGACGGGGCCTTCCCCCTCTGGCCTCAAGTGCATTGCTCTTTCGCGCATTTGCGCATCTTTGTCTGCAGCACTGCATATGGCGCTGTCTCAGCGCGTGCTTGTCTACATGACGTCGCCAGGGGTGTGTGGGGCGGGCGCTGGTGTGGGCGGGGGAGAGCGCGCGGCCCTGCATGGCACCCTGGAGGGTGACCTGCCCTGGCAGGTCGAGCCCTAGGTAGCCTGTGGGCACCCGCTAGGCCCTCTTCTTTGTCCGTACACATACTTTGTCATGCATTTGATTCGTGTCATGGCCGCCAGTGAGCGTGCTGGCATGCATATCTCATGGGCTCTTGCACGCCCCCAAGTGCAAATAAATACAACTACCAGAGCCTGCCAGCGGCTCAGGCCTGCCCGCTAGCAGCACCTGTTGCTCTTTGTTGTTCAAAGTTATGACTTCGTGTGTCTGTGTACTTCAGAAGTACATGTCTGAGCATTGCCAGCTTTTTCGCTACCTGTCTGGTTTTCTGGTCACACGGTGTGCAAAGGGCTTTCCGCGCCCTAAGCGGAGTTTAATAAAAGTACGTGGATGTGCTTCTAGTGCACATGCGCTGCCAGGCATGTGCCATGGCCACGAGCGTGCTGGCATGCATGGCATGGGCTCTTGCACGCCCGCGTATGCAAATGAAAGAAACTACTGCTGCAGTACTACAGTACCAGAGTACAGCGCGCTTGAAGGTGCACGCCACCCAGCAGGTGTTGCCGCAAGCCACACACACACCACACACACACCAGAGCCACTGCCGTGGCCGCCAGATTGCGGCTGCTGCAGATGCAAACGACACAACCAGAGGCAGCAGTGTCGCACACGATTGAGTAGGCGGGTTGTGGCGCCCTCCCAATCCTGTGCCCTAGGGTGGCGCACCTGCGCAACGGCGTGTATTATCCCTAGAGCTGCGGAGCGTCAACTGGTGGTAAATTCATCGGCAGACAAAAAAAAGCGCAAAGCTACATCCCCTCCCGTCCCCTCCCCCGCTTCCCGCTAACTGCACCCAGAGCGCCCCAGCGCCCCAATGGCAGCGCACCCAAGGCTGCGAAAGCCCACACATCAGCGGCGGCGGCGCAACGATATCACGCACACGGTCACAACCGCCGCTGCCAAGATGAGCGCCGAAGGCACGGCCAGCTTCACGAGGAGCCCGCCGCTGGGGCGGCTTGTTGCAGGGGCGGCGGCGGCGGCGGTGGGCTGTGCAGCCCGCTTACGCTTTTGCGCAGCGGAAGCGGTGTCGTCCAAGAAAGGTTCGCTGCTCAGGGACTTGGCGCTGCGGCGGAGGGGCGGCGAGGGGGCGAGGGAGGGGGGGGGGGGAGCAGTGGCAAGGTGGTTGGTCAGTGGGTGGCGCAGTTACAGTTGCACAATGGTTTACTGTATATGATACCCTTTTGGTGTGAGTCGCCTTGGCAGCGTAAGGTGACTCAGGAGCATACAACCGCCTGTGCGGTACTGCATATTGGCAAGTACCACTAGTACTTCAGAAGTACATCCGAGGTACACACACTGTACATCAACTTGCACCATAGTTTCGACATAACAGCAGCCACCCAAAGGACGTTTCGATGCCAGTTTATCGGAGGCAGTGCGGCGACATGGCGCGCTTCACGTGTGCACCCCGGTACCCAGCGGCTACGGACCCCAAAAGCATGAATTTCTTCAATTTAAATTTCCGATGTCTGCCTTTGAGATGAACCTCTCCAACTTCACGTTCTGATCATTTTCTTTTGCAACTGCTGTGTCACCACGCACCTGAGGGAGCGCGACATGACGCGCTTCATCTGCACGCCGAGGTCCTTCGCTACCATTGCACGGCAGATGGGGTGGTAGAAATCGGCGTGGGCCATGAACGTGTCGCGCGCGACGCCCGCCGTCTCGGCGCGCTTGCCCAGCTCGCGGTACAGCGGCCGCGTGAACTTCATGCGCCCCTGCAGTTAAACGCAGGCACGCACACGGAGGAGGAAGCTTTATAGGCACTAGGCAATACACAGCATCAGAGACCCCCCACCACACACACACCGGTCCTGACCTGCGATGTGACCATCTCAAATACGCGCGGCACAATGAAGTCAGCGCCGCTGCATACTTAAAGGTATGTGATACGGCGCACAACTAAAAAGTTACGCGCTGTGACCCATCGTTGAGTGTGACACACACAAACACACCCCCAGTCCTCACCTGTGAAGTCAATATCTCGATAACATGCGGGGCAATGGAATCCGCGCCGCTACATACATGATACGGCGTACAACGAAAACTGGAACGCTGTGACCCATCACTGAGCGTCACATACACACTTGGAGTACTTCAAAAGTACGCCCCGGTCCTCACCTGCAAAGTGACCATCTTAATGACGCGCGGCATGATGAAGTCAGGGCCGCCACATACTTTCATGTCCTTCGGAAGTACTTCATATGTGATAAGGCGTACAACAACAAATTTACACGCCTTGACCCATCACACCCCCGGTCCTGAGGCCCACCTGCGAGGTGACCATCTCGATGACGCGCGGCACGATAAAGTCCGCGCCGCTGCGCAGGCACAGCAGCTGCCAGCGGAATGCGACCTCGCTGTTCTTGGAGGTTGTGAGGCTGTACGCAGCGTCCATGGCGCGCAGGACCGGCAGCGGCAGCGCGGCGCCGCCGTCGCACGACTCCAGCAGCCGTTCCAGGAAGAGAACCTGCGGGCGCGTGTGGGTGGGAGGGGCGGAGGCCGTTACAGCTACTGTGTAGTGCAAAGATAGGTTATGGGTTTGCTTTGTGGGTGTGCAGGAACATGCACAATGTCCAAGGCGCCGCCATCGCACGAGTCCAGCAGCCGCTCCAGAGGAGAACCTGGGGAAAGCGCAGGTGGTTACAGCTACAGGCGCGATGTTACTGTACTAATAGTACTTCTTGTAGTATGCTACAGAGTTGTACAGCCAAATGTGTTATGGTACGAAGCTGCCAAGGCTGTAGCTGGCAGCGTGGCGCCGCCATCCGCACGACGCCAGCAGCGTCGAAGAGAGCGTTTCGGCGTTTGTGTGTGGGAAGGGCGAAGGCCGTTTTTGTATGCTTTGTGGTAGAGATTTTATGCCGATAGCCTCCATGGGCAAATGGCAGTCGCTTCAGGAAAGGAATCTGCGCTCAGCGGCGCATCGAGGCACGGGTGGCCTACGCCTCCAACGATGTTGTCACGTGTTGCAAAAATGACACAACCCTGCTATAGATTCAACACGTCTGACGTATTTTTATGCAGTAGCTCCGATGGGGTGGAGGCAGCAGCAGCAGCAGCAGACAGCAGGGGTGCCGGCAACAGAGAGCAGGGGTGCCGGCAACAGAGAGCAGGGGTGGCGGCAACAGAGGCAGAAGCGGGCCGCAGCAGCCGCAGGAAGCAGCGGCGGCACCGAGCAGCAGTGGCGGTCGGGGCAGCTGCTCAGCAGTTGCAGTCACTCCTCTGCTGAGCAGAGAGGAGGAGCGTCACCTTGCGGGGCGACGGCCACGATGCAAAGTCGGCGGCGCGCGCGTCCTCTGGCACAGGAGACTCCGCGGAGCAGCCCAGCCAGAGTGCCGCCAGCGCCCACGGCAGCTGACACAGGGACTCGTCAAACCTGGCGGTGGCAGGCGGCAACGGCAGTGGCAGGCAGCACCGGCGGCGGCAGAAGGCGGCGGTGGTGGCGGCCGCGAAGGCGGCGGTGGTGGCGGCGGTGGCAGTGACGGTGGTGGTTGCGGCGGTGGCAAGGGTGGCAGCAGCAGGGTCGGCGGCAGCGGCGGTGGGGACAGCAGCGGTGGCGGCAAACAAAGGTGGCAGTGGTGGCAGCGGCGGTGGTGGTTGCAACGGCGGCAGTGGTGATTGCGGCGGTGGCAGAGGCGGCAGCGGTGATGGTTGCGGCGGTGGCAGCAGCGGCGGCACGGGTGACGGCAGAGGGGGCACGGGTGGCGGCAGAGGCGTTGGCGGCGGCAGCGGCGGCGGCGGCAGTGGCGGTCGTGGCAGGGGCGGCGGCGGCATGAGTAGACATGCAGCAGCACCCGCAAACGACAGTGCATCAAAAACGTGAAACAGAATGTACGACCCGTATCTGTCCGCCAGCGTGTGTCTAAAGCGCTAGCCGTCATCGAAGGCCGCGGCTGCCACGGCGCCCACCGGCAGCGCGCACACACCCAGCATGTGCTCAGCAGCACACAGCGCACGCGTGCGCGCCACCCCCGCCCCACCACCCCCGGGCGGCGTGCAAATGCCCGGTGGGCAGCAGTGGCGGTGGCGGCCAGCGCTCTGGCTGCTGCTGAGCACGAGGGGGGGGTGGCTGCTCAGCGGTAGCCGCGGCGGGTTGATGTTGGGATGGTGAGATGACGCCCGCCAGTGGTGTGGTCTGGCGGCCCCCGTGCCTCAGTGGGCACTAGATCCCGTTTTGTGTGTGTGCACGCCTCCGATGAGGCGACGTGTGTAAATGCCAGGCGTACGTTGGAGTGGCCGGTGCTGAGCACTGCCGCCGTGTAAAACAAACAGGGGTTTCGGCGCCCTAAGCGGAGTGCAATACAAGTACATGTTGTTTTATGGCAGTTCATGTGCGCGAAAGGGCGGGGGCAGCGCTGCCATGCATGGGTGCGTGCCACATGGTAGGGCTACCGTGGAGGGAGTGATCAGCCAGGCGGCAACACCCCTTGCCTAAGGCGTGAACATGCGTGAACACGCATGAACATGCCCAGAGTGTTCATTAGAGGACACTCACTTGGGTTTGCTCGGCGCAAGCAGCCACGCGTCCCACGCTAGAACACTCATGAACACATTGATGTTGTTTATGAGTGGAAAAACATGAACACGCGCGTACATGCTCACAAGTGTTAATGACCGGCACTCACCTGGGCTTGGTTGGTGGCACGCTGGGCGCAAACAGCCACGCGTCCCAGCCGCAAACCCCTTCCCAAGGCATCATCAACACGCATGAACACACATGAACATGCCCACAGTGTTCATGAACGGACACTCATGAATGGACACTCACTTGGGCTTGCCAGGCGGCATGCCGGGCGCAAACAGCCATGCATCCCAGTCCAGACCCTTGAGCGCGCCGCCGCCGCCGAGTGAGGCCTCCGCAAAAGCACGGAACTCGGTGCCGGTGATGGTGCCAAACCTGTACTTGTCAAGGTACGCCTGCTCGGCGCAATCGCGTCGCAAAGAAAACACACACACGGTAACGCAAATGGTGAGAAAATCGATGCCCAAAAACCAGTAGTAAAAAGTGGAGCCCTACCGCAGTTAGCGGCCTTGAACGAGTTGGGAAAAACAGGAAGGCTTTGGGTAACGAGCGGAAACTTGGTGCATGTGATGGTGCAAAAGCTGTACTTGTCTAGGTGCGCCTGCTTTGGCGGCAAAAAAAAAACAGCGCAGGGCCGCAGGTCGCACCAACAAACACATGATGACAAGGGTCACACAAGTATAGGCGACACAAAAAAAACAAAAAAAAACGGAAATATGGACCCCTGGTACCAACACAACAACCCCGCAGACGCTGTCATATGCATACGTGGTGACGCCGGTCCGCCGCCAGCTCCATGCTCTATACTTTTTTAGTGTGAACTATCTAAGCTATATCTAGGCTCTACAGACTGCTACTACAGCACGTGTAGTAGTAGTATATCCGAGACAGGTGAAGGGCGTGCCAGCCCGGCACAAGCTGCCAAGTGCAGCACCGCTCCAAACTGCTCATCACCACAATGCCTACCCGTTTAGGTACCAATACATGAAGTCCACCATGTATTTCAGCATGGAAAAGGTATAGTTGTGCCAGCCCATCTGCCAAGGCGTGGGGGGGGGGCACACAATATCGGACCCGGTGTATTGGCCATCCCGTCTGAATCACATTGGTGGCCGTTATACCAGGATGGCAATCGACCCGGGAAGGTAATCTGACATGCATCTATAAACATACTTCCACTTCAGAAGTATTTACAGTGTACGTACATGTATGTAGAGTATAGGTACTTCAGAAGTACTTCAAGTATCTACCGGTTTATGGGACTGGAATGGGGGGGGCTGTTCATCTATTGTCTAGCATACTGGGATGGCCAACATATACGCTTTTGCCCACTTCACTGGGTTCCTTACTGCATGTGGGGTACTTGTAGGTGTATACTTCAAGTACAAGTAATCTTCTTCCGAAGTGCTTCGAACTATGTTTACTTATTTGCATTTGTGAGCGTGCAAGAGCCCCTGCCATGCGTGGCTGCACGCCCGTGGCAACGGCACTTGCCCGGCAGCGTATACACACAAACTCACAACATTGAACAACCAAGAGCAACAAGGGCCGCTAGCGAGCAGGCCTGAGCCGTCGGCGGGTGCTACCTAGGGCTCGACCTGCCAAGGCAGGTCGTTCGCCAGGGCGCCATACAGATGTCCGGAGGAGCAGGAACTGCGGGCTGCCCATCTACTGTCCGGTATACCGGGATGGCCAGCATGTATGTGCTTTTAGCTACTAAACTGAGTCCCGTCCTGTATGTGGAGCACTTTCAAGTACGGTTAGTGATGGGTCACGGCGTACAACGTATTTATACGTTAAACAAAACGCGGCGTATTTCTACGGCCAAAACGCGATATACGGCGTATTTGCCGTATAGTGTACTATACGTTATACGGCGCTTTCCATACGTTATACGGCGTATAATGCGAAAATTGGACGCTGTGACCCATCACTAAGTACAGTAAATGCTTCAAAGGATATACCTGCACGTAGTTCCTACGCACCTTGACAAAGGTTTCAAACTTGGTGACGCCCACACGCGTCTGCAGCTCGTTCAGCAGCGCAAACCCCTTTTCGTACTGCACCGGGGGGGGAAGGGAGGGGGGGGGGGGGGGGCAGAGCAGAGAGCGTGGCACATGAGGCCTGCAAAGGGGGGCTTACAGCTGCACACACAGTAATTTCAACATGCACAATTTCAACATGCAGATCTTCAGCATGCACAAGTTCGACAGCATGTTGCCCCATATCTCTGGACTAATACACCAACTTCAACAGCTACGCTGGGTCGCAGTGGAGTGGCGGGCGTGCTGCAGCGGGAGTGTGAGGCTCCTGCTACCCCTCTGTTACAGACACACTAAGGTGCACTGGGGCTGCGGCCCCCCAAGCATTCACTTTGCATGCCGCCCTGTGCCGCAGCATAGAGAGCTACTGACGAGGCAGCGGGCACCGGCAACACCGCCACTGCCATGTGCACAGCACAACAGGCACAACCGTGGTACACTGTCATGCGAAGGGGGCGGTGAAGGGGCTGGAGGGTGGAAGCCTGCGATGAGTACAAAGACGCTCGTGTGCAGTGCGGGAGTGAAAGTTGAAGTGATAGTTGAAGTTGTAGCTGAAGTTGATACTTGCCGGCACGGAGCTGAAGGCGTCGTCGGGGTCGATGCCCTCCAGAGGAGGGCACAGCGCCGTCAGCTCCCCCTGGCCGCGGCTCTCAAACAGCGCCACGTCCTCCTGCGGAGCAAACAGGTTAAAGTTGAAGTTGAAGATAAAAGTGAAGTTGAAGTTGAAGTGCAATGACCACAGCGAGTGCTGTAAATCGTACATGACATTACGCCCTCCTGCGGAGCAAACAGGTTGAAGTTGAAGTTGATGCACAATGACCACAAACAACAGCTCTAGAATATAGCACCAGTGGTACAATATACTTCGGGTATACCTCTGAAGTACCTTGTTATTAATACAATATACAATACTACTCAAACGAATACACAACATACACAGAAGTACAATTATGTGTGTGGTACCGAACCACAGTCATACTTCGCACCAAGTATGATACCGCCGCATTAGTATGTGACCTGCCCAGCAGGCTCCCAGGAGACCTCTCTGCCGCCACAGCCATCACCACTTAACCGCGCGAGATGAGTTAGGTGGCCCAGGGGCTCGCTGCCACAAACACATATCTTTCAAGCAGCGCCAGAACATATCCGGGCTGCCGGCTTCACCGCCAACAGAGATGCCACTGGGGGGCAGGCATAAAATCTCCTGCGCAAGCAGCGCGGGGAAGGGGGGGGGGGGGGGGGCATTGCAGAGTCGGCAGCCAATGCGCACAAAGTGCTTTTCGCCCTGCAAGGCTGCAAACCGGCCCAGCGTGTGAGACACCAAATGTGCATGCAGCTCAGTGACACTCAGCGCGGTTGCAGGCTCAGACGCTGGCGCAGACTGCGTCTCCAACACAAGCGGGCGAGAGATGTGGGCCAAAGGCACAGTGGTGGTGCGGACGCCCCAGGTGCCGGCAGTGGTGGGTTCGTTGGCTGCGGCAACCTGACGTGTGATCGAATCGGGGGAGGTCCCCTTCAGCGGAAACCCCTCCTCAGCTGAGGAGACATCCCCGATCCAGTGCAGGCAACAAGGTCGCCGCCGCCAACGAACCCACCGCTGCCGACGACACATGGCATCAACACCACCACGGAACGTTCTGCCCACACCTCGCACCTGTCCGCTTTGGAGGCGCAGCCAGCCCGGGCGTCCGAGCCTGCGCCCGCGCTGAATGAGCTGCACGCGCGTTCGGAGGCTTACACGGCGGGCCGGGCTGCAGCCCTCCAGGGCGGAGACCGCACAGTGCACGCTGGCTGCTGACTCTACATTTTCCGGTGCCGGACGGGCGCGGCAGCCGCTTCGGAACAAGATGGTACTGCCCATTTGCAAACTGCACTCCAAGGCATTGCGCATTGCACATCGTACATCGCGCACTTGGAAGTGTATAGGCCCAGCCTTTTCCGCTTGCGCTGGCAGCGCCATGTGACGTGTGTGTGTTTGGACATCCCCTCCTGTGCTGTATGATAAGCGAATGGGCATGCCTGCCCAACCCCTATCAGCAATGCTGTCGAGACCCAAGTCGGCAACCCCGACACATCCTGTGATGCTGCTTGGAAGATATTTGTGTGTGTGACCGTTGCGCGAAACATGAACATGTTGGTACATGGTATATGGGGGCTTTTTTTCTTGTGAAACATGTGCGATACCCTTACTATGCTGGGCCAGTCACCATGCAACACCACCAGACGTTGCCCACACACGCCTGCGCCAAACTGTTGCTGTCATTATTTTTGTTCAAACTGTTAGCCACGTACCACGCTGTATTATACGCTTCGTACATGGCGTATTATGGCTTGCTCAGACAAGTTTCCGAGCAACAACACGTGCCCGCGCTATGCGCGACAGGGAGCCCCTGGGCAGCCGCCCTGCGGTTGAGGCAAGGCTGGCTATGGCGGGCGCCGCACTGAGCGCCCGCCGCACCCCACATCAGGTGTGTTCCGCTTTTGATTTGTGGGACTGGCTCGGCGTAGAGCCTCAGCGCACTATCGCTTGGCACACCGCAAGGGCTTGCCTGCTCCCATCTTTTGCGGCACACACAACCACGGGGGGGCACCACAACCGGAACGGCCACCACAACCGGAGGCAGATTGGAAGGCGTGCGGAGCGTCTGTGTGGGCAGGCCGGCCCGCCGGAAATACCGCCGCCTGGACTCCTTATCTCACTTCCGACGGCGAGCGCATGTGAGGCACTTGGTCAGCAGTGGTGCTGCTGCTGTGCGCGTGCGTGCACACCATAGCCATGTAAACTTGTCCACAGCTCAGACCGCATTGCCGCGCGTGGGCATGTACTTTCATGTGCTGCAACATACAGTGAGTGCTGGCATAGCCGGGCTTACAGTTACTGTCTGGTGTGTGCCCTGGCATTCCATAATAAGTGCTGAATATACCAATACAATGGTACTTCGAAGTACGATGCACTTCAAAGGGTATAGTGTGTGTGTGTGTGTGTTTGTGTACCAAACCGCAGCATATAGGTACATGGCATCACCAGCATACCGCATGCCGGCAACGTCTCGGGCGGCACCACAGAAGTGGCTGGCGCCATAGACGTTGCTAGACCACGAGCCATTCTGAACCAGCTGGTTGTGCATGATGCTGAGCCCTCCATTTAGGGATGCGATTGTCATGCTCCGCTCATGCAGCAGCGTATCGTAGCGGTAGGCGCGCTGCTTGTGCTCATGCGCCAGGTCGTCAAAGACTTGAAGCTTAACTTGAAGTAAACCGCGCGCTTTTTGTGCTCATGTGCCAGGGCTTCACACTCGTCCGCGCACTCTTGTAATGTTGCACCTTGTTGAGTGTCTTGGCCATCGGCTGGATCCTCTGCAAGTCAGCGTGTGGAAGCCGTGGAAGCCCACATTGGGGCTGCGCGCTAAACACCCAAGCATGGGCTGCCCTTACACACATGGTCATGTGTACTACAGTAGCAGTATACTTCACACTACTAGTAGTACTACGTAGTACTTCGAAGTATACATTGCAACTGATGTGTGCCACAGTGGGCAGACATGGGCAAGGTAACAAGTTTTGCCCATGCGTGCCAACCACGGCAAACATCAGTGGCAACATATATGAAGTGTGCTTCTGAAGTACATACCACTACTGTCGTACACACAGCCAGGTCTGTAATTGCGGCACATGCGCGCGTGTCTGATGTGCAGCCCCAATGTGGGCTCAACATGCCACGGCTTTCACAGGCTGACTTCCAGAAAATCCAACCGATGCTGACCAGGCGCCTCAACAAGGAGCGCCACAACAAGAAGCATGCGGATAAGGTGAAGCCCTGGCGCATGAGCACAAGAAGCACGCGAATGATTTGAACTTTTTTCAAGTCTTTGAAGACCTGGCGCACGAGCACAAGCAGCGCGCCTACCGACACCAGACGCTGACACATGAGCGGAGGATGACTGTCACAATCGGATCCCTGAATGGAGAGATGAGCATAATGCACAACCAGACGGTGCAGAACTGCTCGCGGTCTAGCAACGTCAGCGCCGCCAGCGACTTCTGTGGTGCCGCCCGAGACATTACGGCGTATGGTTGCGCGCCAGCAGCTTATGTAGCGGCCCCGGAACAGATGCCTGCACCTGCGTGCACCTGCGCCCATTCACGCCCAACTACCTGCTGCGGGGCAGCCGCCCGCTGCGCCTGCCGCCCCCGCGCTGCCGTCGTCAGACCAGCCGCCAGCTTTGGCATGGAGGCTTCCGCCCACTGCCATGCCCTCCCTGCTTGTACAGCTCTGCTGTCCTGCCTGCTCTGCCGGACCTGGCAAGCTTCCTGCTCTATTATACCACACGTCATCTGCTGGTGCATAGGTGTTCGCCGCAGAGACAACTGTGCTTGTGGTGAGGCTGTGGTCAGTCGCTTGCTAACACCCTGTCCTTCGAAGCACGTGAGTGAAGGACCACAACAGCACTGGCGTTTGCGGCGATATGCGGTGGCTGCCAACACGTGCCGGCTCCACACATGCCGGTCATCGGTCACATGCATGCCGCACCATAGTGCAAGCTCGCCTCTTGTGGTGCACTGTACGCACCGCACAATGCATGGCGCTACCGTACACTACGGTAGTAGTACATCAGATGAATCTGTTACATGGCCGATGAATGTATGGTACGCACGCGCTCACACAAGCATAGCAGAGCTCTGTTTTTAGTGTGCAAGCACAGCCAGTACATGCCTCAGCATGCGCCACTGCCAGCAGTGATGCTGCAGCGCGCCTAGAGGCAGGGCGGCACAAATAACCACATGGCTGCTGGTGCCTGCACGGGTGGGCTCACATACTATTACCCCCTATGTGTCGGTCATGCTCCGTTCTGTTCCAGCAAGTGGGCAGTTGTCATCCATATGCCTAGTTCTATGCCTGTGACACACAGCTGTTGTTGTGTCCAGGCATGTGGATAACAACTGCCAACTCGCTGGGATGGAACGGAGCAACACCGACATACAGGAGGTGAGACCATGCGCGTCCATCCCGGCAGGCACCAGCGTGTTTGTTTGGTGCCGCCCTGCACACGCGCACAGCAGCAGCAACACCCGATGAGGTGTGTGGTGGCTGAACTCGCGCACCAAAGCCCTGCTGTTGTGGCTGTGTGAGCACATGCGAGGCACTCGGCACCAATGGTGCTGCTGCTTGGCGCGCACGTGGCTGCGTAGCTCCGCCGCCGTTGCGCTTGCTGAGGAGAGCTTGCCAAACGCCTGCACCTGCCCCTAAACAGTCGTACACATATCAAACTCAACGCTGTCCTAGAGGGCGACAACGCTACCTGAACCAGCGCGATAGACCCCAAGTCAGGGCGTGGCTCGCGGAGGACGCCAGCGCAGCTTCAAATGTGTAGGTGGCTCACCCTCCATGGATGCGGCGGCGGCAACGTGCATTGGGTCCCCAGACGGCAGCGGGACAACGGCGCGCGGCGTCACGGCTGCCGCAGACGGCGGCGGTAGAACAGGCAGCACCGCGGCGGCAGACAGCGTCATAGCGGCGGGCGACGACGCAGCGGCGGATAACGTCGCTGCCATCCCTGGCGGCTGCGCCTGTGCCTGCTTCTGCGCCGCTGCCCGTCGTTGTGCCGTCCGCTGCGCCGCTGTCCGCCGCTGCGTCATCGCCCGCCGCTACGACGCTGCCAGACTCTGCCGCCGTGGCGCTGCCTGTTCTGCGCCGCCCTCTGCGGCAGCCGTCACGCCGCACGCCGTTGTCCCGCTGCCCTCTGGGAACCCAATGCACGTCGCCGGGCCCGCCGCCGCATCCATGGAGGGCGAGCGATCGACGCATTTCAAGCTGCGCTGGCGCCCTCCGCGAGGCCGCGCCCTGACTTGGGGTCTGTTGAGCTGTTTCAGATAGCGTTGTCCGAGCGCAACAACGGCAGAGCTACGCAACCACCCAATCTGCTGTTGAGCCGCCACACGCGCTGCTGCTGGCACACTGTGGCCGGCACTGCTGTTGCCAGTGTGGGCAAAAAGCTGAGTATGAGGTGGTGGCCACCACTGCTGATGTGCTGGCAGCAGCTGACAACAGACCAATATGGCACGCACTCGTCCGCGCCAGGGCCTGCCGACCCCTGGTTGTGCAGCCATCTGCAGAGGCAGACAACCACGCGTGCACACCCTGGGTGGTGTGCAGGTAGCCCAATACCCCAGCTCTGGCAGTAACGGTCACTTGTACAGTGCTGCGCCATTTTCCGGCTAGCTGGTGGTTGCACACACCTTACGCACGTGGGCGCAAGTGTGCACCCTCAGCCTTTTTCTGCCAGAGGGGCTGGGGAGGGACATGGGACATGGGAACGCCCTGCTGCTTTACCGCGAACTTCGCAATTTGGCCTGGCTTCTGCTTATCCCTAGCACGCCCAACACCCCTCACTGCAGGTGCCTGAATAGATTGGCAGCTCTGACTCGGATGTCCTGTCCCGGCCATACTTCAAGATGATGTACCTCACCTTGACACCCTCCTCTCCCGGCTGTCAACTCACTTCTGCATACCACGGCCTTCGAGTGCCCCGGTCCTGCCCCTGCCCTGCCTGATTCTGGGCTCAGCTGGGGACCATGTCCCCAAATATCCTTTTTCTATACTTCAAAAGTACCCGCGCGAAAAGTACTATGCACTTTAGAAGTGTACTTCGAAGTGCTTCAGAAGCATATATATAAAAGAACACAGTACTGTTTATGAGAGGTAGGGACTCCAGGTGGCGGTATATCCTACGGCGGGCCGGCCCACCTACACCGGTGCTGGAGGTTGCTCAACCTGGCTCCGGTTGTTCCGAGTGCCCTGGACCTGCCCCTAGTCTGCCTCTTTGTGGGCTCAGCTGGGGGGCATGTCCCCAAAAATCGCTCTTCCTAGTTTGAAATAGACTGCATGATGGCACCTTGAGGTGGTTCCAGCCGATCTGTGCGTCGAAGTCATAGTAGCGCGCGTCGCCCGTGACGCGCGACATGATCTTGCGCTCCAGCCACATGGTCCACCCCTCGTTCAGCCAGAAGGATTGCCACGTCCTGCGACAGTTACAGACAGTTACAGACAGTTATGGCGGTTACATGTTACAGTCACAGTTACACGCTGTTACAGTTACATGCGGCGACAGTTACAGTTACAGACAGTTATGGCAGTTACACGCACGCAGGTGAGTTGGGTTCCAGCCACATGGTCAACCCCTCAATCAGCCAGAAGGACTGCCACGTCCTGCGACAGTTACAGGCGGTTACGGAGGTTGCACGCATGCAAGTGAGCTGCGCTACAGCCACATGGACTGCCATGTCCTGCGTCAGTTACAGACAGCTACAACGGTTACACACACAGAAACGGCAGCACACGCATCGTTCAGCCAGAAGGACTGCCACGTCCTGCGACAGTTACAGGCAGTTACGGGCGGTTACACGCACACAAATACTTAGCAGCAGCGCACACAGCGTCAGCAGCAAATCATCCGAGGTAAATTGTACCGCGCTTCGCAGTATGCTGGAACCTGCGCAGGACTGTATTCGCAGACAGTTGAATCAATTTCTCACATAGTCTGGCTCAAACAAATTCCAGGACACAAGTGAAAAAAGCATAATCAAGCATGCCGCTCTCCCTGTCGCAGTATATACCATACTCGAAGAACATACTACAGTGGCATGCAGACATATGCACGGGCAGCTGTCGGCGATGAGGTTGCCGGTCCAGGAGTGACGTACACACCTTTGAAGTATACACGTACAGTACCTGGAGTATGTGAAGTAGTTGTACCCATGAGTGCACATGCACAATAGGTGTACTTTGATCATAAACCGTGCCGTGGTACTGCTAACAGTACATGCGCATGTGTTGTGAAGTATGGCACTTCTGAAGTAAATAAACATATTCACATTGGCACCTGTTAGTGATGAGGTTGCCAGTCCAGGAATGGCTGATCTCGTGTGCGACCACAAAGGCGAGGCTCTTGTCCCCCGTCAGCAGCGTGGGCGTCACAAATGTCAGGCATGGGTTCTCCATGCCTGCGCACAATGGACAACATGGCGTGGCATGCGTACAGTCAGCGTGCAGTCATAGCTTGACTCATAGGTGTCATAAGAATGTCAGGCATGGGTTCTCCATGCCTGCGCACAACGGACAACATGGCGTGGTATGTGTATGGTCAGTGCACAGTCATGGGCAGCACAAGCGCCAGGCACGGATTTGTCTTCATGCCTGCGCACAATGGACAACATGGCGTGGCACGCGTACAGTCAGTGCGCAGTCATGGGCATCACAAATGTCAGGCATTGGTTCTGCATGCCAGTACACAATGGACGACGCGGTGGCCGGGCATGATGGCGTGTCGTGCGTGTACTCAGTGCACAGTAGTGGGCAGCACAAGCCTCAGGCAGGGGTTCTCCATGCCTCCCCACAATGGACAACATGGGCGTATAACGTGTATGCATACTTCTGAAGTACAATATGTACCTCAAAGTATGTCAATTAAAAAATGCATCACCTGCCCCATCCACATGCTATCATACGGCTCAAAATGAAAACATTGCATGCCATGACCCATCACTGGGCACGCGCCAACCCATCAAAGAAATCCGCACTTAGCACCACTGTGTCAATGCGTTGTCTCTCGTTAAAACGTACCTGCCTTCATGAAGTACTATAATTGTGCCATGATTACATTTTAACCAGTAAAGATTGCAGAACGGACAAAGAGAACCAGGTCTGTGACATTCGCCTCTCGCACTTGCCTCCGTATGGGAAGGACGGCGGCAGGCACAGTACGTCGTACCGCCCCCACACGTACGGGCCCACCAGGCTCTCCGCCGCTTGCAGAAACTCCTGTGAGCATAGGACCAGACAGGCACAGGTGCTCAGCGCAAGCGGGTTAAGCGGTGGGCACCCGTGGCGGCGCCGGCAGACGCCGTGCTGCTGTTGCACGGGCATGCAAACTACGCCGATATGTATACGGTGCTTCCTGGTACTAGTTGAAGTACTTCAAGTATTTACTCTACTAAAGTGTACTTCAAGAAGTAATTCAAAAGAAGTGTTTGATTTCTGCTTGAAGTACATGCACATAATATGCTTGGGGCATCAGCAACTGCCCTGCTGCCGTTGCACAGCTGTAGACCTGAGCATGCACACGTGTATGGTTGGCAGAATGGTGCATGACAACGGGCACACGGCAACAAACCCGCCCTCGTGTCGCATGTTTTCGGCGAAAAAGTAGCGGCGCCGCTGCGGGTGCCAACACGAGCAGGCCGGCATGACCACGTGCTCACAACCCACGTGCTCACAAAAAGTGCTGAGAAAATGCGAACCGCCTTTTCACGCCCTCCAGTGTGTGTGTGGGCTGCAGCACCCACCTCTGTCTGGGAGAAGTCGTGGGCCGCAGCGTCCACCATGCTTGGCTCCGACCAGATCTGCACAGCGGGGGGGGGGGGGGAGAGGGGGGCTTAACAGGCTGCTCCGCGTCCAGCAGGCGTGCGCACTGCGCATACTGCCTATGAAGTATTATAAATACTGTCAACAAAAGGGCCACAGTATACCCCACTTCTTGAAGATGCATCACTCGCCACGCAGTTGAGGTTAAGAGGAGCTTGTGGCGCAGCAGGCAACTCAGCACCTAGTACTACAAAAAAAAAGAGCGAAGCATAAAATTCAGATGTACAGTGTACTGCGATCTGCACAGAATGGAGGGGTGTGTGTGAGTGTGTCAGGTGCTCAGCAGGCTGCAGGCGTGCGCACACTCTCAGCACAAAGGCCACAAACTTCCAGTTCTTGAAGTATGACTCTTGAAGTTGAGGTTAAGCCTGTGATATTGGCAGCCCGGCACCTACTACTACAAAGTCTGTTGACAAATACGTCAGAGGGGAGGGCAAGCATCTCAGGTGCTCAGCAGGCTGCTGGGCGTCCAGCAGGCGTGCGCATACTGTCGGGCGGGGGGCCACATACCGCACTGCTTGAGCTATCATCTCGAAATTGAAGTGAAGAAAAAACAGGCTGCGGCGCAGCAGGCAACTCAGCACCTAACTACACTACTGACAAAAAAGTTAAGTATACTTCTGAAGTACAATTTCCATGTCAGTGTGTACTGCGAGCCACTGTTGTGTTTCGAAGTAGTCGCCCAGCTGTACACAATATACCTTAGCTGAACACCGCATGGTGGTCACACACCCTACACCTCTCGCTATCGCGGTTTGCAGGTTGATTGAGACCAGAACTGCGGATCAGAACTGAGACCTGGCGCAGAACCAGCGCAGAACGGCACCAAAACAGGCAAAAAAACTCGTGCAGAACAGCTTGCAAACTCAGCGCGGCTAGCGCTAGCACGCCGCTGCTGCTGCCCGGTGGCTGCCGGCAAGGGTGCAGGGGTGTCCCCCAGGGTCAGCGCTGGTAGCAGCGCATGATGGGACGGCCTGTGTGTGTGCGTGCTGCCGTTGCCATCAATTTTTTTCAGCAGCAGCGAGGAGATCTCTAGAGTGCTCTGCAGCACCCTCAGGTTCAGTGTGTGAAAAAGCCGTTGGCCTTGCAGCAGCGGCAAGGCTGCTGGTTCTTGCAGCAGCAGCCGGCCTCAACACAGCAAACGGCAGCAGCAGCGACACAATGTTCTGCGCGCTCTACTGCTCGCCAGCTGGCGCCAGCGGCTCACCCTCTGGCGCCAGCCCGCGGTTTTCACTGCTCAGTTCTGCACGAGTTCTTTGCTTGTTTTGGTGAGATTCTGCGCTGGTTCTGCGCCAGGCCTCAGTTCTGATCCGCAGTTCTGGTCTCAATCAACCTGCAGACCGCGATAATATCGCGTCTTTAACATTACCCTTGTTTGCAACATTTTCAATAGCGCAGCAAACAGCATCGAGCATGTGCGTTCGGGCTGCGAATACATTCACTTCGTACATCACCCCTAGGGCTGTGCCGTGCCCGAATCTGAGCTCCCACCTTCTAAATGGGCCCAAGCTATACTATACTCACTTCTGTGGTACAACATCTCTAGTGGCAACGCCGTGGTGACGTACCCTGCATCTCTCGCTGATTTCCCGAGCAGCCAGGTCTCCCACGGCCAGCGCAATCAGGTACGGCGGCACCGGCACCGGCTGGCGAAATGAGAACGTTCGACGCGGCTCCTCGCCCCCTGCAACAAATAAAAAAAGGAGCAGGGCCAAAAGCACACACATTTGCACCCATGAGAGTGTGGCGTGCAAATTTTCCAGGAACGTAGCCCTTAAGAGCTGCCCGCGCGGACACACACATTACTGGTATCCTGTGCAATAGGATACCAGTAATATGTAGGGTTGCCGGAATCGTAATTTCTGGGTATTACGGTCATCGGTAGTTCCGTCACACCCACTGCGGATGCCCACAGCAGCCTACAATGCCTCGATGTTTGTGATGTGTGGTGGCCGCTCCTGTGCCGAGGGGAAAACATTACGGAAGGTGGTGCAAGTGTTTTAAGGTTACGGTGAATTTGAGCTACGATTTACGGAGCAATTTGAAAAAATGATTATGATTCCGCCAACCCTAGTAATGACATGGCGGCATGGGCACCGGCTGGCGAAATGAGAACGTGCAACACGGCGCCTCGCCCCCTGAAAATACGAAGAAGAAAAGGGACATCGCGCTGAAGGCTGAGCAGTTTTTGCACGCGCGGCACAGTGCGCGGGCAGCAGCCGTCACCTGCTGTGAATCAGCAGATGCGGTGCTGCACGCGCACGCAGGCAGAGAGCCCCAGCCACGGCGGTATCTGGGGTTAACGGCTTTTAGGGGTTTTATCACAGGCTGCAGTCAGCGCACCGCACCTGGAGACGCCTTTGGCTCGCCATCTGCTCAGCCCTGCTCGATTGGGCATCGTCTGAGTCTGCAAGACTGGCACCTTGAACCACTCGATCACTCATCCGATTTAATATCTTCAATGATATTTGTTTTTTTTTTCATTTTCAACACGACTCCATGTCTCCATGACCAGTAAGGAAATGCAGTGAGCGCATCTTACCTGCCTTTGGCGCGAGGTCTGCAAGCGCGCTCATGTAGACCTGTATACGCACATAGACTTCGAGAATATCTGTCTTTATACATATCTACGTAGTATACCATACTATGAAGTACCTACTTTTGAGCGGTTCATAAACAAATGACGCGTTTCACACCGTTCCAGGCTACCAGTGGACAGGTCGCAGTGAGCATTGCACCTGGAGTCACCGTTGGCTCGCCGTCCGCAAATCCCGACCATGATATATCACGTACTACTTCTTTGTATACGACGAAGCATATGCACACGCATGCTCGTGTACATATCTGTACTTGTACATACATGTAAATCACCTTACAGGCTTCGGCCTGGCATTTGGCCCCAGCCACGGCAGTATCTGGGCGTGGCAGCCTTTTCGGTTTCTTTCACTGTTCTTCTGTACAGTATCCGTACCATACTCCGAAGTATACTTCAATACTTGTGTATATCTGCACTAATACAGTACATACTTCAACACTTTGATGTATACAGCATCGCACCTGGCGCTGCCTTTGGCTCGCCGTCCGCCAGTGCGCTCATGAGGCATGTCGCCCACTCCGGCACCTCCACTGTGGCATCATAAGTCACCTTTGCTGCAGGGGTGTCCTGCGTGGCAGCGGCGTTCAAACTTCAAGTGTTAGAGCCGCAGTATCACAACTCCAAGTGTTACACCATTGCTGCAACAGTGGCGCAGCGGCATGGTATACTAGTGCTACAGGACCAGCATCACAGATTCATGTGTTACACGTCACCTTTGCCGCGGGGGGTGTCCTGTGCGGCGACGGCGCGCAGCATTCATGCGAAGTGCAAGCACAAGTGGTACGGGTGCAGCATGGCAACTTCAAGTACTACGCGCCACCTGCGTCGCGGGGGTATCGTGCCCGCGGCAGTCAGATGTTACACATGCAGATCACAAGGTCTACAACAAAAGCCGCATCAGAGCTCCAAGTGTTGGCCAAATAAAAGCCATACAGACTACTTTCTAGAAGTACAAACAACGTAGCAATACCACAATACTTCAAAGGTTGCCCTCTGGCGCGAGGGACGATCCATTCGGCAAGCTGGGAGGGTGTGCGACCGTTGCTCAAAGTGTGGCTTGTGTGCACGATGTGCGCCGGCTGTACAGCCAGCTACAGCGGCCTCTGCTGCGGCAGCCAGTAGAGGCAACTGAAACTTTGTTATCGCTTTTCCTTCTGTGGCTGTCACAAAAAAGTGCATATTGGGTACGAGCCGAAACCTTGAAAGCCACTCCAACACAAGTTCGCGGGCGCGGCACTGCTGGTGCATAGGCAACAAAAAAGCCAACACCAAGGTCATGCTTGGCAGTATTAGCCATTTACAGCTACAGTGGATGAACGGTGAGCACTGCTGTGCGGGCGGACATATTGCATTGTTGTGGACGAATCGCTCTGAGCGCTCCTGCCGCTGGTGAAAAGCTACAACATCCATTTGTGCGGATATAATGTCAACCATAGACTAAAAGAATCCCCGAAGTTTTGCTCTTGTTCAAAATGCAGCCCGCATAAATTTTGGATGGACAAGCAATGACAAGTGAGAGATGATAAGTGCATACACTTGTTAGTGCTTCAAAGTATATGTTTTGGCTGACATGCGCGCGTGCACCTGCTGCTGCAACAATGACCCTGCACGCACCCATCTCCAACTTCAACAACAGCAGCTCAAGTTCAACATCAGCTTCAACATTGGGCAAGGTGCCGCCGCACCCACCTGGCATGGCAGCAGAGAGCACTGGCACTGCGTGAACAGGCACGGCCCGTCCAACTTCAACATACCAATAAGGCAGGCATTCCAACTGCAACAGCAACTACAGCAATGGAGGGGGAACAGCGTGCAACCGCACCCACCTGGCACGGCAGCAGCGATCGCGCGTGTATCGCCTGGCACTGCGTAAACAGGTAAGGCCGTTCCAACTTCAACAACAGCACCTTAACTTCAACATCAACTTCAACATGCTGCCTCTGTAGGCGCTGTCTTTGCGTTGTTCGCCCCTTGCACAGGTCCGCCCGGGGTGACGGCCCCAACCGGTGGGGAGAGACCTAGAGTTTATCGCTCCTAGATTAAGTTATTCATGTTGGGGGAGTGGGGAGACAAAAAAGTACTGCGAAGTATACCACACCACACGCACCTGGCACGGCAGCAGTGAGCGCGCGTGTACCGCCTGGCACTGCGTAAACAGGTAGGACCGCTCCTTGCCTGACTTCAACATCAACTTCAACATCAACTTCAACAAATTGGGGGGAACGGGACAAGGGTGCCACCACACCACACGCACCTGGCACGGCAGCAGCGAGCGCGCGTGTATCGCCTGGCACTGCGTGAACAGGTAGGGCCGTTCCTTCCCGGCTGTCTGTGCCGGCGGCAGCCACTGCGCCGCGCTGCTGCGTGGCGACGTGTGGTACATGATAGCCACGCGCGCCGTGTCTCCCGCAGCGCGCCCCGCCCCTGGCAGCGTTATCTCTGTTGCGCACGGGGGAGAGGGGGGGGGGGGGCAAAAGGAAAGCCAGCCAGCGGCTGAGCAGTTTTTGGGCGATACTTCGAAGTAGATAGGTACTGTATGCACATGATATACTTGAAGTAGTACATGTGTACATACACATAGGTACTTCAGAAGTATATATACACTGTATGCATGTGCATACATGTAGAGTCTACATACAGGTCAATGCTTCTTAAGTACTTTTGATAGAAGTACATATACTCGAAGTACTGTATGCACTTCTCTAAGGGTTCTGTTCAAGGTAGTTTGCCGCATGCGCGCCTTAGTGTGCGCACCATACATACTTTGGCGCCTGGTGGCCGAGGGCTTTATGATATATATATACTTCGAAGTACTTCCGAAGTACACACGTACATGGTACAGGGTTCTGGAAAATACCGGTGCATCAGAGTTATGAAGCGAAGCATGCAGGCTTACTTCGCAACAACGTGCACGCCATGGTGTACCACACTTGTCGCACCTACCACGTACGTGCTGGTAGCACAAATGTGTATACTTAGGGTTGCCGGAATCGTAATCGTATAAAATAACGTAATGTGATTACGCTACGATTTACGCCGTAATTCTGGAGCGGGCCGTAAAAGTCGTAAGGACCTGTGCAGCAACATGCACAGGTGAGGGGGGTGGAGCACGGGGAAGCCGCCCCGCAGGCACAGGGCAGACGCAGCATGTGCGCTACTGGCGCAGCAGCAGGTGTTGGTGGCGCCGCCACAGTGGCACCTGCCGGTGGCATGGCGGCTGGTGGCGTGCCACCAGTGGTGGTGACCTCAGGCTGTACAGCAACATGTAAACCACTGTGGGGGACTCGGAGGAGCTACCGCATGCCTGCTGCTGGTGCAGCAGGTGCGT
>JAULBY010012058.1:0-23477 GCA_032358315.1 Ophiocytium majus | reverse complement strand
CACCCAGCGGTGTGTGCGCGTGCTGCCTCTGCGAGTCCTGTGCTGCCTGTGCACAGTGTGGGCTTTGCAGCCCAACATCCCCCCCCCTTTTTTAACTGGTGCTCCATGTTGGTTTTACCTTGTTTCAGCTGGTGCTCCCTGGCCCGTTGAGCCCTACTTACTACCGGCCATGCCTAAGGGTGCACCCCTGAGGGTATGTACAGACTTGAGTAGCTATAGCTGTCATTGTTGTTGTGGAACACATGGTGTTCTGCTGCAGTTGCGCTTTTTCACCGAAAGGGCCATCGAAGGAGAGCTGGCCGACGCAGCAGCAGGGGCGGCAGCAGCAGCCATGCCTGGCTGCTCGTCATCAGATGACATGATCTGCATATCAGAGTCGCTCCCACGCCGTGCCGCCGCTGCTGCCGCCTCCTGCCCCCGCCCCCCTCCCCCTGGGTGACCCCGGTGGTGCTGGTGCAGCAGCAGCAACAGCAGCAGACCCACACCAGGTACTGGTAGTGCTCGGGGGCGGCAGCGCCAGGCCAGAGCACCCTGCAACGTGGCAAGGGCTTGCTTGCCTTCAGCGTCCGACGGTCTGCCCCGACCACACACTGACATGACCAACGATGCACTCGGCAGTAGCTCGTTCGCGGAACTGGCTGCAGGAGTGTTCTGCCGAGAAACGGCCGCAAAGTGCGCAGGACCAGCAGCCGTAATGCACACGGGTGTTGCCTGGCCCAAAAAAATTGACCCTTGGGAGACTCTTTCCCTATTGACTTTACCCCCCCACCGAAAGGTTTTAACTGGGCGTCCCTAACTGCTTTCCCCCCCCGGTTTTAACTGGCAAATCCTATTACCTTCAGGGGAGAGGAATAGGCACTAGACGGTAACTTGTACTTGCTCGCTCGCTTGGCCAGGGGATAATCACAATGGAAGGGAGCAGTCAGGACGGCAGCAGTAGCCGTGCTGTCTTGTGGGCCTTGATGCATGCACATCTTGCCTGAATGGCACACCCTGTGCTGGTGTTGACGCCGACATTGGTGCCGCGTATCGTCAAGCGTTGGCCTCTGCGTCCACAAATAAGTAGTGCGTTTAACGTAGAGGGCGAGGTCGGAGGGGTGCACCCCCATGAAGTGGGCAACGGAGATGAGGTAGGGCCCAGCTCACCGACAGTACGCGTGCTGCCGCGCCGGGCATTTCCCTCGCCGAGTCCAGCGCGGCCAGTGCTGCTGTGTATTGCACGTCAGCTGCTGCTCCACCGGCTGAAGGGAACGCTCCATATACTACTGTAGTACCTCGTAAGCTCCCCCCCAAGCCTGGCGGCCGAGGCAGCGCCAGCATCTGCTGCTGCTGCTGCTGCTGCTGTGCTGCGGCTGCGGCTGCTGCTGCTGCTGCTGCTGCTGCTGCTGCGGCTGCTGCTGCTGCTGCTGCTGCTGCTGCTGCGGCTGCGGCTGCTGCTGCTGCTGCTGCTGCCGGTGCCCGCTGCTCCTGCTGCCGCGTTGTGGAAGGGCGGCCTGCAGACTGATTAGGGAGGTGCTGCCGCTGTTTGGCGAAGGCAATGCCCTGTAAGCAGCTTGCTGCTGTGAGGGCTGCATGGGTGGCAATGTAGCAGCCTGAGCCTGGGTGCTGGCTCCCCCACACAACTCCGCCCCCCCGCCCTCCTCCCGGGAGCTCCCCAGCTGCTTTCCTTCTGTCCAAGTCCGTTTTTGAGTGGGGCCGCTTGGCGTTTTTCGTAACCGCCAACCAATAAGCGGGATGTGCCGCGCTCTAGCCTCCGGGGCAGCAGCGCGGGGCACCCCGCAACGGTGACAGCAGCGCAGCAGCAAACTTCGTGCGTGATGCGCAGCTTGCACGCAGGGTAGTGCTGCTTATTGCTGCTGCACAGCCCAGCGAATGGAGCTGCTGCCGCCCCTCTGTCATCACACGAGTAGCGCGCCATGAGCCCGGCGGTTCTGCGGCTGCTGCTGCGGGGTTTGCTGGTGGCTGCCACCTGCTGCACTGTTGCCGAGGGGGAGGGCGGCCAGGCGTGGTCGGCCAAAGCACCAAGCGCACAAACGCAGTACCAGCAGACAGGCGCAGGTAACGCTACGACTGTGCTCGGGAGCGTGCCGACGGCGCAGGGCGGGTGGAGTGGGGAATGGAGGCGAAGCTCCCTGCACTCGAACTGGATTGTAGTCCCTGAGCACAGGCTTCTGTTCTGCTACATCGAGAAGGTCGGGTGCGCCGCCTTCAACGACCTCTTCAGGTGAGCAGAGGGCGGGCCTCGACGCCAGCGTAACGGCAACAAGCACTGCAGGCCTCCTGGTGTGCCACCTGAGTGATGGCAGGTGGTCGCTACAGTTCTCTGTATTTGATGAAGCTTGACTCCTCACGCCTGGCCCTGCTGTGCTCCTGCGTCCTCACCCGTCCCGTCATACGCGAGTTGTGGTGGGAGGTATGAGTGCAATAATGCACTTGGCATGGAAGACCCTAGCTTGCTTGGTGAGGCAGCCCCGCAGAGAGAGCGCAAACCCCAACACAGCTCGCTGCTTGCCTGCGCTAATGGTAAACACACCAATGACTCCCACCTTTGGCCAGAGTTCAGCATTGTGTGACAATGCCCAACTGTCACAGCTCTGTAATAAGATCTCTACTCTTGGTATCACTGTGTCTGCAGGTCCCTGCGTTCGCGCTACGATTCTGCACAGGGCACTGGAACCTGGTGGGCACGCAACAGCATGTACCAACATGACATGACCGCACAGGAGCTTGACGCATTGGTACTCGACCCCACCTGGCACAAGGCAGTCTTCTACAGGTGAGTGCACTTTTCTGTTCTTCCAAGGTCTTTCTGCCTTGCATTGGCAGCCTTGCGTGAAACAAGGTGCCTCAGGATTACGCCGTGCTGGGTTTCCATGAGACAAGCGTGCGCCCAAAGTGGGGCGCCTGGCTGGTCTTGGGTAGCGAACAGCACGGACAGCAGAGTACACACGCTACCTTCCCAGTGCGCAGGCAGGAACGAATGGTACCACCTGCGGGCAGGGCAAATGGCCCAGCTTGCGTCCCTGGTGGCTGTGTCTCTGTTGTGTGGCCTTGCCTGGGGGTGGAGGAGATGAGAGAGTGAACTTTGGCGCGCGCTTGGCCTCAGCCTGCATGTGCTTGCTCAGCAGACAATGACAACAACGCCTGGACCAACACTATTGTCACACGATGGCACCCATCCCCATCACAGCCTCAATGATTTGCTACCGCTGGCCGCACGGCCGCTTAGGCTGCTACATGCCGGGGTGCACTACAGCTACGTGGGTTATTGCACGCCCACAAGAGTGAAGGAGACACAACTACTTGCTACCATTGCCTCAGTCCAATGTCCGTGTGGTACCTGCTGCCCGTGCCGCTATTGCAGGGAGCCCCTGGAGAGGTTTCTGTCCGGCTTCCGCTCCAAGTGCGAGCCGGGCCACGATGAAGACCGCGCCAATTGCGAGGAGGCCTTTGGCCATGAAGAGCCCACCTTCATGCAGGCATTCACACGCCTGCAGCACAAACCCGTGATTGCCAATCGGCACTGGCGCCCGCAGAGCGAGTTTTGCGGAGGGCTGGTGGGGAGCCTGCATCGCTTTCAGACAGTGGAGAAGCTGGATCGAGATACGTCGCGGGCGAAGGTGGGCGCGCTGCTGCAAGCGCTGGGCGTGGAGCCTGAGAGCGTGCCCGCGTTCAATGACCACTTCCCTCCGACACCTACAGCTGACGCGGCAGCGGCGGGCGCAGCAGCGGCGGGCGCAGCAGCACCACCAGTGGCAGCAGCGGCGGCGGCAGCAGCGGCGGGTGAAGGAGTAGGAGAATGGGTGGAGCCAGACCTTGACGAGACCACCCATGCCACCAACGCAGCCGCTGTGCTGCACGAGTACTATGCATATCCGGCCGCGATGTGCGAGGTTGTTAAGTACTATGCGCTGGACTACATCGCTTTCCACATGCCAGTGCCGGAGTGGGCGCGGGCTGCAGTCTGCAGCGAAAGGTGTGCCACCACCATGCAGCGGCATGGCGTGCCGGTGCCGCACCCCATGCTGTGTGACTAGCACTTGTGCACGCACAAGCTCGGCTGCCCTTCCGTCTCACCTTTGCAATTCTGGGATGTTCCTCGCGGCTGAAATGTTTGGATGGCCACAACTGTATACAAGCGCATGCCCATCACAGCCCAGTGTTCGCATCACCTTGTCCTAATTTTTTCCAAGACATCCACTGCCCAGCACAGGAGCCCGCCTCATGCCAGTGACAGTGCCGACCAGGTAGCGCAGTTTCCTGGTGCATGTGTGCTACGCAAACGCGACGAACTGATATCACACAAACTGATCAATGACATGTGTTTTCTTTTCCCTGTGTCATTGTCTCTCTCACTGAGCTGCTGCGCGCCTCCCCCCCCACCCTGATGCTGCGCTGGTGCATGGCAGCAGTATACTATGTACCGGGTAGTTGCGCAAGGTTTTGCCTCTGCACCGTCCTAAATGATGGCCACCTGAGGCGCAATATATGTACCGCTGAAGTATCTGCGTTCCATCTGCTGCAGGGCAACGGTACATGGCCATGCCACCTCGTGCACTGAACTTGCGTTGCGGGCTGATGATGTGTGCAGTTGCAGCCCGTCGCATGGCCGCGCGCGCCACATGTGATCATATGGTGCAGCATCGCATGTGCCTTTCTACTGTAGTACCGGTACACGACAGCAAAAGTCAAAAAAGAGACGGGGTGTCTGCCACAGTGCGCACGTGTCAGGCATGCCGGCAGTGGTCCAACAATGAAGAAAGCTGCAGAAGCGAGAGGTGGCCATATTGCTAGGCACCTGTAAGGAAAGGCCACCAGCATAGGGCAACAGGAGACGTCACTAATGCACCATGACTGTCCAGAAGCACTGCATTGTCGGGTATAGCTGCACCGTGTGGCAGCATCGTGGTTGTCCTAGCAGCATATATGTCCATGTGCATGTGCTCAGCAGCAGACGTGTCCCTGCTCAAACATGTGAGTCCAGCCGCAGGACGCAAGCACCTGTACTGCTGGTATCATGGTGTGCCCCTGCAGTGTGGCTGAGTTCCTGCTTGCAATGTGACTCATTATGTCAGCCGGTGCTGCAGGCGGCACAGCTTTTGAGGTGTCCATCAGTCTGGCAGACAGCTGACAACAGCCTCGACTTGGCTCCACTATCGGTCAATGTGCCAGCGGGTCGTTGCACATGCACACTATACCGGCCGAGTAAAACCCGGCAAAGCTCACGAGCGCCGTGGCAGACGCAAAAGCAGCAACGACCACTGCTCGTTGCGTGTGACAGCTCAGGCCGCCAGGATGCAGGCAGCAATGCCTGCGTCCCTTGCGGGGTCGCCGGCGCTGCACTGCTGAGTTGTACTTAGCCCGCACCGGAAACCGTGTCGGTAGCCGGAACCGGACCGAACCGGTACCAAGATTGGCACATGTTGTGACAAGACCTGCACTTAGACAATGTCGCAAGTGCCGTGTGAATGGGTGCGTGCATGGTGGAGTGCTGCGGACACGGTGCATGAAGCACTGTGCTATGCACCCTGATGGTGCACGCAGTACACCGCCGTGCATCTTAGGCGGCTGCCACCTGCGCTGCTGCTCAGCTCTGCTGCTGCTGCTGCTGCTGGGCACCCTTGCTGCTGAGGACTGCTGCTGCAGCTGCTGAGCGGCACTGCTCAGAACAGCTGCGCCAGACGCGTAAGTGCCATGCCCCTCAGCTGCCGTACACGCCTGTTCCACATGCTCACAACTGAGCAGTGCCGCGGCTGCAGCTGCACCGGCACAGCGGCCTCGACGCCTGGGCTCCGGGCGCTGAAACAGTGCACAACAGCACTGACTTGCCCAAGGTTGTTGTGTCAGAGGCGGTTGAGACTGTGTGAGTCACACATACTCATCCTCACATTCCCCTGCTGCTGGCACGCGCCAAAGCGCCAGTCAGCCGCCACTGGCCAATCAGCCCTTGCCGCGCCTGCCCTTGCTACCGCGGTCCGGAGAATTCTTGCGGGAGCGCACGCTGGCACTGGGAACTGGTGGCGCCATGGTAGTGCTGGCGGAGCCGTTGCTAGCGGGTGCTGCGAGCGCACTGCCGCCGTCCAGCTTTTGCATAAGTTCCGCAACCTGCAGAGCGGTCAAAATCGGAGTCCGCATTCAGAATGGTTTTAGAGTGGGGAGCAGCGGGTAGTGTTTAGCTAGCGCGGCTTGTGCAGCAAGTGCGTAGCTGTGTGCGTGCTTGTGTGCGCTGCGGCGGTGTGGCCAACCCACTGGTGGGTGGCTTGACATGGCACCAGTGCCACGCACAGGCAAGCGATGGCGGATGGGATTGCCGGCAGCGCCAAAAGCGTGCTAATGCAAGACCTCGCCACGCCACTGACCAGCCGCAAACACGGACAAGTGCAGAGCTCCCACAATGAGACAACCTTGGAGCACCAAGTATTCATCACTTCAGTGCAAGTAAAACTGTTAGCGATATGTCAGTTTGCGATGACGATGTGATGAGCGCAATTCGGGCCTCACGCTTGAGCGCAAACTTATGAGCATTTTGCAGAGGCCACCGGTGTTGTGCCCGCGGCTCACACTAAGGGGTGGTTGTGCGCGCACATGTACTACGTAGAAGTACTGCTGCTACATGCCGGCATGCATGGCCTGGGTTTTTGCGCGCCCAAGAGTCCTCAATAAAAATACCATCAGGAGTTGTTACGTGACACATTTTGAGTGTACTAACAGGGACTGCGGTTGGTCATGCTGGCAGCACTACTAGTAGGGACATGACGTACCTTGGCCTCAAGTTTGGGCACCCACTCATTGCGCGCCGCTGTGGCAGCCGCCACCTCGTCTTCAGCCACACACAGCTGTGCCTCCCACTGTACGGCGTTTGCCTCCAGTGATGCATTCAGCTCCTTCTGGAACCCAATGTCTTCATGGACCTGGCACACCAAACATCGAATACATGCAAGCACCATACATACCATTCATGCACACTGTCTGGTGGTAGCTCCATTTGTACAGAGTTCAGTATTTACTTCTGTCTGGCAGCAGCATTCGTGTGAAACAACGACATCCTGATGGCAGCACATGGCAAGCCTATGTTGCGAAGTATCACTGCCACCACTAGAGGCACGGCATGAGTTCTCATGCGGATGCACAGAGTGGGCTGCTGCTCACCCCCGAGCGGCTGTCCCCTGCAACGTGTGGTTACACACGGATGGTGGTGGTGGCAGCGGTGTCCATGCACTGATTACCTTACGCAGTCGTTCTTCAAGGTTGATAACCTTCTGCTGCAGCTGCCGCTGCTCCTGCCGCAGTGCTGCAGCCACCTCCTGCCCAGTGGCCCTGCCCCGCCGCGCTCGCTCCTCCTCCTGCACATGTGCTTAGCAGCAGCAGCAGGCAGGCACAACAGCTGCTCAGCAATTGCTGTGAAACTTTAGCTGATAATGGTTTCCCCTAGTTGAAAAAAGGTGCGGGTTCATCCGTGTCAGCCTCTCATGTCTTGTGTACAAGTGACAGGCAGAAAACGGCCGCACAATGCGCCTAGCAGTGCTGCTCAGAAAACGGGGTTGGTAGCGATCACGCAGGTACACCATTGGAGCTCCTGGTTGTTGCTCAGCGAAGGTTGAAGCAGCTGGCGCTCGTGCGCTCAGCAGCAACTATACAGCACCCCCCACCAGCACGTGCATGCATCTCGCATGGAGTGACTGTCCAGCGGCACAGGAAAGCGCTGCACATGCTATTGTTGACAGCAGCAGCGCAGGAATCCTTCGCTCCAACATTTGCCGGTTATACGACACCTAAGCCTGCTTCACCTGACTTCACCAGCAGTGCTCAGCGGAGGGGCGATGTGCCCGTCCCTCCCCGCAAGGGTGCTCATCAGTAACGCACGCACCTGCTCCTCCAGCAGGCGTCCGATCTGCTTCTCGTAAAAGGCGCGCTGCTGGTCAAGCTGGCTGGCCAGGAGTGTGTTGTACTGGCGAGAGAGGCCCTCAAGCTTTCCATGCACCAGCCGCTCCTCCTGCGCGTCCGACAGGTGCGGTGGCGCCTGCTCAGCCGCGGCAGCAGTAGCACCATAGCAGCACCAGCAGCGGTGGCGGTGGCCGAATAGGCAAACACAGTAGCCGGGTGCAGGTCAGTCTTGGACCATGCGGAATAGGGTGTATTGTGCGACAGTGCGAGCACAGTGGCGGTGGCGGCATGCATGAGGAGGTGGCATGCACAGGAGCAGACCAGTCCAGCTTTGCACCACATGTGACAGCACAGTTCATTGTGGTGAGTGTCCAGTTTGGTTGTACCACATGAGCGCGCAAAGCAAAGCATGATGTGTTTGCATTTGTGTGCCAGCGCCTCCTCAGAGACAATGGATGAGGTTTGAGGGCGCCTGCACAAGTAGCTCAGGGGGTTATGGTACACATTTTGGAATGTCACTCCTGAGCACGTGGCAGCTGCTGAGCGTGTGGCGGCTCCTGCTTTGCCTGCCTGCAAAGCTGGAGGGCTGCGGCAGCCAGATTTGACACAGCGCCAGCATCTAAAGTAGGTGCGACATCGGCCTGTCCTACGCACGCATCACCGCCACCTACATCTCACATCGCATGTCCTGACCACACCAGCCATGATTTAAAAACTGTTTTGCCCCACATGGGTTGCAGATTGTTTCAAAACATATAGACTTCCTCGAACACCTGTGAAAGGGGGCACACCTGTGGTCTCTCCCCTGAGGATGCATGGCTGGCGGGTAGCGCCGCCTCCACCATCTTACCATCTGCCTTGTTGTAGATCAGGCGGTGCACAAAGCCGCCCCCAGCAAAGTCCCACACCTGCTCAGCACACCATCGAGAGATTGCATGACATGCGGCATGGAACTCCAAGGGCATGAATGCGCGGCAGTGGTGTGCAGGCGCTGTCGCGCCTTGAGGCTTGTGTGTGAACTATCAAATACTTTGAAGTACCACGTGTGGTCATACTCTCGCTATTGCTTGGTGTAAGAGAACTAGCTCCAAGATGGCTACACTTGCTGCAGCCTCACGGGCGGTTCCAGGGCAGGGTGCACACACACACACACACACACACATCGGACAGCGCTCAGGCTGTGTGTACATTGTGGATGCTGGTGATGATGCTGGTAACTGCATGTTTGGCCTGGCTTTCACCATTGTTGCAGCACCTTGCCTGTTAGGCCTCCGCATATGCAAGTGCCCAGCTGCTCTGGCCACTACCGCCTCGCGACAGTTACACAAAAACGCGTTGTAGCAGGGATGTGGTGCCACAACATTGCTTTTGGGGGGGGGGGTGACCTGGCAGCTGCTTGCTTACCTGCTGTGTCTCCACGTCCAGGGCGTAGGCGTGCAGGGTGGACAGGTGGTGCCGGGCCATGTGGCTGCCGTCGGCATGCCCGCCGCACCCCACAAAGCCGCAGATGAGGCACACATGTAGGTACGCGCTGCCACCGCACTCCTGCACCACGACGGGTGCGCCAACATGTAACATGCAACGCGCAGTGGCTGGTGCGATTAGTTGTGCCAGCACAGCAGCAGTGCTATTATCACATCAGTGGCTGCTTGGGTGCAGCTCAAAGATGCTGTCAAGTGGCGCAGCACCAACCAGTTGCACGTGCAATGTGCTCACGTCATGAGTGGCAGCCGCCTGATGCAGGTCCAAATGCCACACCAGCACAAGTATCAACAGCAGCATGTGTGTGCGCATAGTATCATCTGGCACCAATTCGGTACCCTCGCTCGTGACACATGCTGCATGGATACGTGAGGTGTTAGGTGTTGATCCTTTTTTCATGCCCTGTCCCACCAGCAGCACCCACATACGATTTGGAGGTCAACATATGGACAATGGCAATACAAACATCATGCCAGCCCGCTTGGCATGCCCAAGCACACAGACCACCATCATGGCGCACGAGGCCCATGCGGCATGGCAGGTCCTGCCAGCAAACCATGCACGCATGCACAGCATGGATTTTACCCAAGTCCAGCCTTTAAAGTTAAAACATCGACTTTAAAACGTGTGGCTTTGGACAACGTCATCCCACCTGGCACGCGGAGTCGTCCCCCCCGCCATTGTGGTGGAAGCGGCAGACGGGGCACGGCGAGTCCTGCCAGCGTGCAATGCACTCAATGTGGAACGTGTGGTTGCACGCCGTTGTCAGGACGCCCCCATTGTCCAGCCTCTCAAAGCAGATGACGCATGAGTCATCGCCGCCGCGGCCCGAGCACCCACCCCTTGCTGCCTTCACTGCGGCTGCCGCGCTGCTGTCCAGGCGCTGCCGCACACGGCCACTGCCGCCGCCGCCACCGTTTGCACTGCTGCTGGTGATGGTGCCCATGCCTGCTACCGCTGGGCTGGTGGCAGCACTCGGGCAGCGTGCGCCGCTGTTGCCGCTGGTGCCTGCTGCCGCTGGTGCGGCGCTGCAGGTGGCTGTGGTGGTGACGGCGGCAGTGCTGTCCTGGTCAAAGCCTATGGCGGAGACAAACACCACGTGGCAGCGCGTGTCCTGCAGCATGCTGCTGAATGGCTGGCCATTGTACTGCCGGTAAAAGGTGTCTGCAAGCTCCTGAACAGAGGTGCATGCATGGCGCACGTGACACGGGGACCGAGTGAGTGTTCACCAGTCAGGCACAGATGCTCGCCGTTTAACTCCACATGCAGTTCGCTCGGCAGCACCTGCTGGCATGCTGGTATGCAGTGTGGTGTGCGTGGCACACAATACACTAACAGGCTTGGTTGGCAAGGTAGCAGTGTCGCTAGAGCACGTGGTGTTGCAGATATGTCAACAGCTATGCGTGTGCAGGCACCACCAGTTGTTAGCACTAGTGACCACGGTTCACACAATACCACGCAGCATGAAGCGCCCGGATGTCACCGTACGATATGACCTCCCTGCGCATGCTGATGACGCCACTGCGGCAGTGGAACGTGGATATGATCACACAGTCTGCTACCACTGTGTGCACACAAGCATGTACAGGAACACTCACAAACCGCTGTTCACTGCCTCACTGCCCCGTACTGTTGCCCCGTACTGTAACAATCTCCTGTCAACTGCCTTACTGCCCCATGCTTTGTTCACACACACAGCCGCTGCCTTGGCAGAACAGCCTGATGCATCTGCCAGTAGATGTCACAGCCCGATGCGATTGAGCTACTTCGTTGCGATGGATCCGCTCTCCGGGCATTCGCACCTGGTTCGCCATCTCCAGCATGACCATGTACTCCATGCGGTGCCCAAAGTCGTACTCAGTCCCGCCGTGAGTGCCACCACCAGCGCCAGCGCCGCTGCTGGCGCCGCTCCTGCTGAATGGGCGCACAATGCGCATGTAGCGCAGGCTCTGGCGGACCGGTGCTAGAAACTGCAACAGGTCTGTGGGCACCATGTGAGCAGGCACACATGTTATGCAGAGCAGACACGAGCGGTCCTCTGGAAGGTCACCCAACGACTGGTCCACAGACTGTTGTGTGGAACTTGCAGCAGACAGCTCCCCGGCGTGGTTCCTTGGGGACAGTGCGGTTGCGGCTGGGCTAGTGGCCGCCGCAGGGGAAGGGGCAGCCCTCGATGCTGCAGAGAGTGAGTGCTCTCCAGTGTCGCTGTTTTGTCTGGCAGCGAGCGGAACAGAACAGCAGCACGAGCATGGTTGGGTGTTAGCGTGCATATTATCCTGCTCCGTGTTCACAACATCGCGGAATTTCTAGAAGATGTTCACTGGGATAGCCACCTCACCGGCCACTCTTCAAGTAACAAGCACATGAAACCTGAACACCACAACGGAACTTGCCACATGTTCATCCCGGCTGTAAGCAGGGCTTTCTGAGACACTTTCCGGAACATTGTTAGCCTTTTTGAACCATCCCAACTTTGAAGTGAGCACCCAAAATACTGCCCACACCCCTTCTGAACAAGATAACTGAGACACTTGCCATGGTGTGGAAAGCGAACAAGACAGGTACAGCTTGTGCGGTGTCTGCCCCTCCCGAGCAAGGCACCTGGTTTTGCTGTTTCGCCAGACTTGTGCACTGCTGAGCGATAATCGTATGCACTCTGTGTGCTCTGACCATCCTAGCAACAAAGGCACCTGTTTGCGCATTACTGCAGCAGCTGTTGCTGGTGCTCCTGCTGTCACAGTTTCTCGGTGCCACTGCGCCGGCTACCGACATCGTTCCATACTTCAAGAAGGACGTCGCCAAGCAAACACCAGCAACAGCTGGCGCCATAACGAGTAAGACATTAGAAAGATCATCTCAGCGACCACGAGCACCATCGCGGGCAGCAGATTAGCGGTTGCCGCCAGCCAGCCACGGGTGTCGAGGTACTAGTTTGAGGTCCTGTTTTTGCACTCACCTGCTGGTGTCTGGGCTGGTGAAGTACTGCAGGGTACCCGCACACAACCCCAGCTGCGGGTTGCCCGTCATAAATTCGATGCTCTCATCATGCCCTCCACTCCGCGACTGAGCAGCCATCTCCACCGCAGCCAAGCGGGCATCAGGAGTCACGGGAAAGAGTCTTTCAGAAACAGAGACCCACACTTCAAGGTCCAAGACCGTTCTGCGGCTTCAGCAGGAGCTCTACACATCAGAAAAGGGGAGGGGCGGGGGCGCACCTGGTTACCAGGCAGCCTGTTGCACCACTGGCTGCTTATTGCGACAGCTAGCAGTGTTTAGGTCCGGCAATTCCGTTTTCACCACACAGCAAGCGGTGCGGAAACTGGACTGCGCTTCTCGCACAGCCACTGCAACACCTTCTAGTGCAGCAGGCCTAGCGGCGACCCCAAGTAGCAGCAGCAGCAGCAGCATCTCGTGGAGCTGCCAGCCACAACCAGCGCAGCACAGCCCAGCAACCATGGCTGGCCCAGGACATGGCAACCAAGCACAAGAACAGCAGCGGCTGCAGCGGCAGCAGCAGCTGGGCGCAGTGTATGGTGCTCAGCACACCGTCAGCAACTCCCTCAACACCATAGGCATACAGGACGGGCTCTTCCTGGGCACAGCCCCTCCTTTCACCTGCGTCATCAAGGCACGCCCATCCGATTTCGTGGTGTCAGAGCTTGACGTCGTCACACTGCAGCCAGCAACCATCACTAGCACAGCCCTGCCCCCTCCCCCCCCTCCCCCGCCCCCGCGCCCCGAGCCCACCCCCGAAGAGGCCGCAGTCACAGAGCAGGAGGTCAAGACCCCGTCCTGGTGCGAGCCGGCGCATGGCTGGCGCACCGAGCTGCTGAGCATGGTCGGCGGCTGTGAGGCGGCGATGGAGCGGCTAGCTGAACTAGACAGGCGTGGACGCCAGGCGCAGGTGGACGCCACTGCTGCTGCGGAGGTGCTCGCTGCGGGTCGCACGGTCACGGCCGCACGGCGAGCGCACAGCGCGGGCTCCGCCGCTGCCGCTGCACCCACAGCACCTGCAGCTACTGAGCAGAGCAGGGATGCTGCTCAGCAGGACGGGCCTGCCCCTGCGGCGGCAGCTGAGCCATCACCGTCACCACCACCACCAGCAGCAACACCACCAGCTGGTGAGCTGGAGGTTACCATACCGCTGCCAGAGGATGCTGACAAGGTGGCGCGCGCGCGCGTGCACCGCGCCGTTCGCAGGGTGTTCCCTTTTGTGCAGACGGACTGGATCAAGCCAAAGGTCACATCCACAGACAGCAGTGCTGCTGGTGCGGGTGCGGGTGCGGGCGGGGAGGGTGGTGGGCGTGCGGGTTTGATTGTGTGCTCAGCAGACACATCACTGGCACCCATGCACGGCCTACTCAACGGCGATGAGGCGGACAAGCTGCAGCGGTTCCTACACTCACCAGTGGAAGGGCGCTCAAATGCAGGTGGGGCCAGTTTCGAAGTGTGCGAGCAGGCACCTGCCCAAGTTGTACCCCTTGTTATTGTCACTTGTGGTCACCACCGCTGGGCCTGAGGCGTTTCTGTAGGGCGGACAGTCCTATGTGCGAATCAATGTTGTTCTACCTGCTGGCGCTGCTTAGAGGGTTGCATGCTTGATCATGAGGTGCCTCTGCAAGAGTTGTCGCGTCCCGCATGCTGGACGACCTGGCACCTGCTACTAGTAGTGCCTTGCAATGGTCACCGGGCGCATCCTTGCATTTGCTGGCTACACACTTGCGACCTTTCTGGGTTTCGCACGGTGCACCACTGGAGGTGCCATGCTGACAGTAAGACAGTATCAGTGCAGCCCCTTACCGTCAGCGCCTGCTTGTGCTGGTTGTGATGTTTGTCCTGTCAATGTCATTTGGTTTGCTGGTGCATGCTTGCATGGCACACCGCCTACCTTGCACGCTGCCTTGGTGCGAGGTGGCATGCCATATTTCTCGAGGACTGGCCATTTGGAGTTTTCATTATGCCAGCACCTGCAACTTGTGAAACCTTGGGATCCCAAACCCCCTGTCGCACTGGTGAACCTTGGTTGCTTTCGCCAGGGACCGGCCCAGTGTGGAAGGAGGCATTCTATGTGTTGCTCTTGCTGCACCTGGTTGCTGTTAACATGCTGGCCGTGCCTGCCTCAATGCGCACGCTGTTCGCTGCTTCTCATTTGCATTGTCCGCACGCGTTCCAACTTGGCCCCTATCCTACAGGCACGTTGCTGCTCCAGGTCTCCGACGACAAGGTCGTACGTGGCAAGACCCACAGGCACGTGAAGTGCTGCATAAACAGCGCCGCATTACACAGCGTGGTGTGCCTGCCCTGTCATGTGTGTGGCTGGCGCACTAGCTGCTGCTGCTGCCCCTGCTTGCTTGAATTGAGAGCATGGTGTTGCGGGTGTGCACCAGTCTCATACGCCATGCGACCAAGCCCCACTTGATAAGCATATTTTGGGAATTGCGTGCATCAGTCTGGAATGAGACGAGGCACGGCTCACTCAAGATGACTGGGCGCACCTCAAGAATTAGGTGCCTCCACTGGGTGGCAAGTCACGGGCTTCAAGTCCCTCCTTCTTACCGGATCCAGGCTCAGTACAACACAGGCTAAGGTATCCTGCACTGGTCTGGCACTCCACAAAATTGAGCCCGCACATACTTGATTATACCCGCATAAGCCTGGCTGATATACTAATGCGACTGGCGTCGCGGTGCACTTTGTGGCTGTGCAGTGCCCTGTTTGCGATATGCCCAACTCTGCAGACGCGCGCGACAGGGGGCAAGGGCACCCAGCCACACCTCATTGCCGTGTCCTGGTCCAAGTCGGCTGGCAGGTGCGTGGCATGCGGTGTGCCAATTGCTACCATGCAACCTTGCGCATGGCAGAAGCACCGGAAGGATGTAGGCATTGCATGTGTTGAGTCATATCTACTAGTACAGTAGTAGTACTAAATACATTGTATGTGGTGCAGGTGCACATGATGTGCATGCCGCCAGCTGGCGGCGATGAACCTGTCGCTGTAACACTGCGCAGCTGCCGCTGCTCCTGGCGGCAGTGTACTGGCACCCGCTTGCAAGGCGCCGCCAGCATGAATGTGAGCTCGCATGTTCGCATGGCAGGTGCAGCACTGCAACAGGGTGTCCCGCATGGCGCAGCACCCAGTCACGTATTGTACCTGGCTTGCACACGCAGCATAGTGCACACAGCACCACCTGGGAGCGACGCATGTCACTGGCCAGTGCGGGACTTCTGTGTGAGGGCGTCTGGCATGCTTTGACACATGTGGGCGGCGCGTTTTTGGCAGTGCCTCCTGCTGGATGAACAAAAGCCCTGCCAGCCTGTGCGCTGCATGTGAACATGTGCAACGGGCATTGTGCGACGCCACCTTGGCACCAGTGCAATGCGCGGGGAAAACAAAGGTCATGCCATCTGTGCTGGTCTGGACGGAAATGCGAGGACGCCAATTATGTCACATACTAGTAGTACAATGTACTAGTACTTCCGAAGTACAATGGAAACCATGTGGCGCTTGGAGCATTTACATTCACACAGCATGTGTGTACAACATGTTCAACTAAGACTAAGGAAACTTATCTGCATTTTGCTGTGGCGCTTGCATGGCAGGAAGCGCAAGCGCATCAATGAGGCACGTAATCCACATGTGCCAGTGTCTGCGGAGCACGTGCTGGTCTCCTTTGTGCTGCGCAAGGAGAACAGGGTAAGGCACGGCATGACAACACTTGCGCGTACATGCAAATACTTATGATTTGTGAGCTACAAGCATGTAGTAATACGAAGCACTACTAGTAGTAGTAATCGAAGTAGCTTCATAGGTACGTGAACACACATAGTGTGCCGCAGCTCTGGCTGGGCTCCTCAAACTGCAAAGCTGTTCAGTGCTGCTGCAAACCCACACTGCCTGAGAAAGGTGTGATGGACGTGTATTATGGCATCCTGACTGGCGCATGCTGGTGCACCATGGTCTTTGTGTTGGGCATGCCACTGTACCTCTCAGTTCTCACTTGAGGTGACACGTACGCTATCAAAGTAACGGGTATGTTCCATTACCCCCCCCCCAAGAGCAGCTTAGCTATACTTGCGAACCCCGCCACAATGGCGGCAGTGGCGTCATGTAAAAGAACAAAAAGAACGTATACTTTTAGTATGATCCACCCCTCCACATGTGGTGGCCCCTCTCTGCTGTTGAAGTTTCGCGCTTGGCGCTGACGCAGCCATGGGGTATTTTACCTGATGACTTCCGGAAGTGCGGGACAACCCGCCTTGCGCATGATCCAACGGTGGCCGGGCACACCACCACCTCTTGTCAGTGCTCCTTCAGACAAACTGGAGCCAGTGCCCTGCGCAGAGACCAGAGACTGCTTCCTGCTGACAGCTGCATGTGGCTGCGGGCCCCTGTGTGCGCGTGTGTTGGCTGATGCACAAGTGCTGCATAGAGGTGACCAGTCTCGTCTGCACTGCTGCACATGTAACCGCCATGTAACTGCCATTTGCATTTGCAGGAGCATGGTGACGTGCTGGATGCGCTGTCCCGTGCCACCCGTGCGCCGCAACCTGCTTTCAGCTTTGCGGGCACCAAAGACAAGGTACACAAACACCAGCCAGTGCATGAGTGCACGCAGTCATGTACTTGGCAGTATGCATTTGGTTGCATGTCATGCAGCTTCTGGTGCTGTGGGGCAAAGCTCAGCTGTTAGTGGCTGCCACTTGTTTGTCTGCAGCCTTGCGGCACCAAGAGCAAGTCCGTTCAATTTGTCACAAAGCAGACCAACCGTTTTGTCAGTTCCAATGAGATTTAGGCAATCATTGGCCAGCACTCTAGCACCAGGTCAATGCAGGAAGGAGTCACTAGCACTGCCGCGCATACTTCAAGCTTTGTGCCTGCCAGCTGTCCCACCACGTGTAGCAGTGCACTCGTGATGCCACACACTGTCTAGTTGGCCACTGGTAACGCAACCTGGGTGCGCTCCCGTGGCTGTGCACCGACGCCAGTGTCTGTGTGTTACTCCCCCCCCCCCGCACTTCTGCTGCTTGCGCACTTGCAGCTGGCCATCACATACCAGCGCTGCGTGGCGCGTGGTGTGCCGCCGCGCGCGCTCCTGCGCATGAACAGCACCTGTCCCGGGGTGCAAGTGGGCAACATCGTCTATCTCAGGTACGCTCCAAGTGCGGTGGCGCCATGCCGCAATTGTGCGTGCTTGTGCTTTGCAGCACAGCAGCTGCGAGCGCACACTTGGCATTGTGGTGGCTACATGTCGGAGCTCGTGCGCCACATTTGCTACACTTGCTATGCGCCACTGCTGGCGAGGAGGCCTGTGCAGCTACGCAGTTGCACACACTGGGTGTGTTTTTGTCGCAGTCACCGCTGCATGCACAGACATCCCAGTGTTGCCCCAGCGTGCTGTCTGTGGAGTGAGTGCATCAGCCGCGCGCCGCGTGCAGGCAGGCTGTTGGCGTGTGTCACGTGCGTGCCTCCCTGGTGCCAGGCCATAGAACATACCCTGCGGCCAACCACTGATGAGGTGCTAGTCCATCGCTCTCACACCCAACCTCACTGTTCCTGCCGGCCTCCTGTTGCTGCTGTCGCTGCACCTGTGTGCCACCGCTGCTGTTCGTGCACGTGTGTGTGTGTGTGTGTGTGTTTGTGTGTGTGTGTGTGTGTGTGTTAAATGCGGCAGCCGCGATGCCGCTCCACTGCAACTGGGCGAGCTGGGTGGCAACCATTTCCGCATTGTGCTGCGGCAGGCCACAGCGACACGCGCCCAGCTGGAGGCGGCCGTGAAGGAGCTGGCCACCAAAGGCAAGCCACTGTTTCAGAAGACGTGCACCTACTTTAGGCATGTACGTGCTTGACAAACCGGCGCTTATTTATTCATTGTACATGTGCAGGCAGTGGTGCTGCTGGGCATGGCTGCAGGCTTGTCACCAGATGTCGCGTGCTAGCTTTCGATGCGATGCCAGCCTGGTCGACCCGCATCGCTGCCTCAATGGCGGGGAGCGACCGCCGCTAGCGCCTCACCGCGCAGGCCTTTCCGTGCGTGCATGTGCTCTGACCAGGCTTCATCAACTACTTTGGCACTCAGCGCGTGGGCACGCCTTCACGCCCGGGCATCATGGCGCACCACATTGGAAGGCAGCTGCTCAGGTGGGGCGCGTGTGGTGGCACACGGCCACAGTGCAACGGCGTCTTTTCGTGTACACAGCAACAGTCAGTGGGACAGCACTGCCTGGGCGTAGCATTTGAGATTTCTTTGACGAAGCCTAACATCCAGTGTAGGGGCACCGTGTGGGCGCTCACCGAACCGCACACTACTATAGCGTTGAGAGAAGAGGTTCCATGTGTACGCCTCGTAGTACCAATGACACGGCAGGGGAAGCAGCAGCAGTATTGGCGGCAGTGGCAGCGGCGCACATATGTACTTTTGGAAGTACGCGTTGCACGTGTGTGCTTGCCATTGCACTGGGACTGGGTGCTGCAGTGCCGCTGGCATGCGGTGGCGCCACGGCATTCATTCCTAGCAGCGCGGCCACTGGGCCACGTGCCAGTTGCAGTTGCAATGCACACCAGCCAACGGCAGGCACACCCTCTCTGCTGGCATGATTTGTGGATACCTTTGTCTCCTGGTTGCAGCTGTGCAGACACACACCGACTGCCCATGTCATGAGGGCACAGACGGGGTGGGCCACATAACACCTATGCATTGCGCGTTGCTGTGTCCATGCCGCGCTTGCACAGGGGCGATTTCGAAATGGCCGCGCTGCTGGTGCTGGCCCCACCAAATGCAGCCCACGCCGCTGGCGCCGCTGCTGCTGCCACGGGTGCCGCCAGCAGCAGCACCACTGCGGACACAAGCAATGCCATGGACACGACTGCTGATGGCGAGGGTGGGGGTGACACACCGGCAGCCGTTACCAGCGCTGGTGCTACAGCCAGGGCTGTGGAAGACAGCCAGGCCGGTGCCTGTGACACCGCAGACGTCACGGCCTGCAGTGATGACGGTGGCGGCGGCGCCGGCAACGGTGGTGGCGGCGGCAGTGACGGTGCCAGCACAGATGTGGCCGCGGCTGAGGGGGGGGCGAACGACAATGGTGGTGTTGGTGGTGCGGACGGTGATGGTGGTGCTGAGTGGGCCAACCAGGGGGGGGGGGAGGAGGAGGGGGAGGGGGAGGGGGATGCAGAAGTGGCGGGCCCTGGGGTCCCACGCGGTGGTGCAGCAGCACAGGCTCTGGCGCAGTTCATTGACTCCCCGCGTGACAAGCGCGCGGCAAAGGAGTGCCTGCATGCCCTGGGCACCCGTGGCTCCTACAAACGAGAGCGCATGGTGCTGCAGGCAAGTGATTTACATCGATAGCTGAGGTAGCCTTGACCGGGCGCTAATGATGGACTAAACCAGGGACCATACAGTGATTGGGCACTAACGCTAGTGTGGCCATATGCCACTGCAACAGTTGTAAATTAGCTGCCGCCACCGGCCTGACTTGCAGCCCAAGATTTTGCCGCGAGCAACACTCACGGCTGGCCGACACATCCACAAGGATTGTGGAGCGTCAGCCTGACAGAACGTAGCGCCTGCCATGTCCATTGCTGCATGCATGCTTCTGCCCAAAAGCTGACCCTTGGGCACAAGCTCACAGGCGTAGCACGCAGCATGCTTGACACTGCCACACTGGCGTAGCACCTGCTATCCCCCACAGCGCGTAGTGACCGTATTGCACACCAAGTCCCAACGCGCACAACTGGTCACACGCAGCGTTACCGAACATGTGCAAGCTGTAACCCGCAAATGCGCAACTGGCTCACGGCCGTCTGGCACCCAGGCCTGCAACCTATTATGCAATGAAGCACCCGCAATGGGCAAGCAAGCCCGTCGCGTGTGTGATACCATGCAACTACTAGTACCATACACATCGAGTCAGGAGCTGCTGCCACAGTTGTGGCTGGCGGGCGCCCGGGCGCCCTTGGTGCGCACACACTGCTGCGCTCACCAGGTGGTTTGTGGGCTGCTGTGACTCCCAACCACTGCTGCAGGGCTACCTGCGGCAGCAGTGCTGGGAGAAGGCGATGGGGAGCATAAACTTCCACGCCAGGACAATGCTCATCCATGCCTACCAGGTATGCTTCCGCAGGCAACTTCATACCCAGCCTCTATGCCTGTGAATAGTAACACAGGTGTAGGCGCTGGTCACAAAGTGTCTTATGAGAGTAGTGTTGCTCAAGTGGTGACCACAAGAGCGGCCGGCAGACTGATTGCTGTGCGTGTGTGTTGCTGGTCGCTCAGTGGTGTTGCTTTGCTGGGCACCCGTGCGGCACTGAGCACACGCACAGAGCAGAGACAGCATAGCTGTGCTCAGCATAGACAAACGTGCTGGGTATCCGCGTGTCACAGCCGCTGCCGCTGCCAATGCCACCGCCTCCAGCACCATGTGTATTACAAATGCATCCACTGACCACTGAAACCACGCCTGCTCCAACTGTCACCACTGCCGCCGCTGCCGCCGCCGCTGTCATTGCTACAACTGTCCCCGGCGCAATTGCGGTTGCTGCTGCTGTTGGGCTGCTGCTGGTGCTACTGCTGGGTGTCCACTGTGGCGGCTGTTACCTGCTGCTGCGACTGCTGCCGCAATGCCGCGGCCTTGTCAGTCGTACATGTGGAACAGGATGGCCAGCCTGCGCGTGTCCATGCTGGGCGCAGCTGCGGTGACAGGCGACCTCATTGTGCCTACGAAAAACAATGGCAGTCTGCCCACTGTGCTTGGTGAGCCACCTGCACTACATGCCTGTGTGCTGTAGAAATGTGCTTTCACTGCACATCGTCGCCAACAACTTTTGCCACCATACACCACAGGAACAAGACAGTCCTCCGCCTGTGCAGACCTTGTTAACACTGGCAGTGCGTGCGCATGCAAAGGTTGCAGTTCTTTTTGCCACACCCGTGTACCTGGTAGCGCGCTTCCTTGTATGCTCAGCGACGGCACCCCTCTTTCACTCACATTCCCACCACTGCCCACCACGAGTGGAGTGAGTTGCGCAGTGACCCAAAGTGTATATTGCTGGATGCGTGCACCAAGAGCACCCAGCATACCATTTGTAGGCACCTCAGCGCTGTCTTGCTTGGTGCTCATGGCCTGTCCGCCCTTTTTTCGGAAAATATAGTAAATGTAGGATTGTACCGGCATCTGTTTTGTCGTTTGAGCACGGGCCACAGGTCATGTGGCATGGCTGGCCTTATTACTACCACTTTTCCGGGTGTGAACTGGCATGCGTGTTGCATGTGCCTATGACTGCCCATGCGCCCTTCCTTGCCGCACTGCCCTGCAGGAGGCGATGTGTCTGAAGAGCAGCGGCGTGCACTATTCCCACGCGTGGTGCTGCCGCTGGCAGGGCGCAACGCCCTTTACCCGCAAAACACAATCGGCGAGATGTACCAGGCAGCTCTGAAGGAAGGCAAGCGTGTGTGGCATTGACATACTGTACTGTACTACTTTAGGTGCACCAAGAGAAGGTTGAGGGTGTTGTTGGTGCTTATCAACCTTGCACGTGGCTGTCTTTTAGCTTCGAGGTGAAGTCATGTTGCGTCTACATGCAGGCTATGGCCTCTGGTGGCCGCACCTCCACCGATTGCAATGCCATATGCCTAACTCATCGCCGAGTTGTGTGTGCCACGTCTGCGAACGTGGTGATTCTCAGGGGATGTACACATGTGTTGCAGTTGCCTTGTACACCTTCAAACCCATTTCCCCAAACATGGCACTGCAGTAGCCCCAAACAGCATCCCAACACTTCTTTGCACGTGCTGTATTTTCTGTGAGAGAGTGTTCCATAAGCTGGGTGGGCAGCCATGGCCTTACTCGCCAGTTGCACAGCCTCCCACTCATGACACAGACTTCGTTCTTGCCGGCTGCCAACTTTGCCTGCTGCTGCTGTAGATGGCATCAACTTCAGCGGGACAATTTTGGGCTATGCACCCAAGGGCGCATACCGTGCCGTGGTGTGCCTGCCCAGCGGCGTCAGCTGGCGCCCCGCAACTCTAAGGCCCGCAACCAGCACTGCCGGTGCACGCGGCGCAGCGACCACCGCCGAAGCTGGAAACGAGCCCGTGCCTGAGGCGGTTATTGAGTTTACACTGGGCCCCGGCAGCTACGCCACCATGGCGCTGCGTGAGCTGGCCAAGAGCAATGACGACATCGCGGCGCGCGTGCCGCCGACGGCGGCGGCAGCGGTGGAAAAGCTACCAGAGTGAGTGCTGCTCAGCAGCATAACAGCGCTCGGTTGCAGTACTGCTCAACTGCAGCAGCAGCACCAAATTCGCAAAGCAGCACTGCTCGCCAGCAGCTCACCGGGGCGCGCAGCAGCAGCGACGCTGGTGGTACAGTGGCAGCAGTGCACGCATGCTGCAGCAGATGACGGGTGCTCTCGCACTGCCACCGGTTGTGTGGATCACTGTGTGCACCAGCTGAAGTGGCGGCCAGACTTCGGTTGCATGCTACACACAGCGATTTCTGCACACATGTGCTCGGCCCGTGCTGCAACCCATGGTTCCAAGCGAAATGGCATGTTTATCTTCATCTGCGTGCACGTGTGCACCCATGAAGCCTCTCGCACGCCATTGCTGCCCTCGCTGTCTGCATGTGTTTTCGCTTGGTGTACCAAACAGTAGTAGTTGTGCAGCCGTGTGCGCGCAGGACTGCCATCATTTCGCCTGAGTAGGGTTGCACGACTCCATGAATGGTGGTTTCCCCATGGGAAATGTATGTGGTAGCTTGTGCTCTTGACGGCATACTTTGGAGCACTTTTTTTGGACTCCGCTTGGGGAGCGGAAAGCCGTTTGCACACGGTGTGCGAGTGACCGGAAAAAGCATGATCGGCCATGCTGTTGCTAGCGAAAGAACGGTGGGCAACTCCATGCCCTCACTGTACCCGTGTGTTACGTGCTTGGTGAGTCGGCATTGGCTCATCAGTGGCTGACAGCACGGTCATCACATTGGACCGTGCATAGTTGTTGCCACAGTCACTTTGCAGAGTACGATGTCATGCCGCAGGTAAAGGCGAATTTTTCATGCAGCAGGGCAGAAATTTATTCAATTAATTAGAAGGGGGGGGGGGGGGGGAGGAGGGG
>JAULBY010012047.1:0-23482 GCA_032358315.1 Ophiocytium majus | reverse complement strand
CAGGTGTGTCGCTGCCGATGCTCTCTGCTCTTTTGTTATGGTGCTGCTTGCTCTAGAACCTCCCCAACACGTGTAACTCTTAAAAGCATGTACAGCTGCTGCTGGGCGTGCACATGCATCGACAACAGCCAGGGCAGGTGGTGGGGCACCAACGGTGCATGCGCCAGCGGGATGCGGAAGCCAAGCGTTTGACACCCAGTGCGGCATTGTGTAGCACCTGCTCACGTGCACATTCGTCAACAACCTTCCTAAGAAGCTGGCCGTGAGCCACATGGACCATGGTCGACGATGAGGAGGCAGTGACTACTCCTGCAATCCTCCACTCTGCACCAAGTATTGCAGGGCTTGTCCACGCCCCAGGCGGAGCTTAGTAGATGCACTGCTAGTAGAAGTGCATCTCAGTGCCGATGCTCTTCTGACCCGTCTACACCTATGCAAGTGAAATCATACTCAGAAGTATGCTTCAGTGTCACTTGCTGCATGCCTGGCAGTGCGTGGAGCTACACTGCTACAGTGCTTTACAGTAAATCCCCATGCAGCACCAGTAGCACCAAACACACACTGCAGGGGTGGCGAATGTAACCATTGAAGTGGTCACAGTCTACTACAGCAGTGGCGGTCGGCGGCCAACACGCTCTTGTACTGTAATAGGTCATCAGTGTTGTGCTGCTTTTACCTGAAAACTGAAGACACCTGCGTGGAAGACTCGGCTGCAGAGCAGAGGCAGCACTTACTCAGTTGTAGCAGCAGCGGCGGCAGGGACTCCCAGGCAGGGCATGTTTACAAATGCGGCTGGAGGCATGCTTGATACCACCCGGTCACGGTCCGGGTGAGCTTTTAAATTTGAGGCTTGCCGAAGGTGCCGTCACACAGGTGGCCCGCAGATCAGATCACGTACACCGCCAGTTGCCGTGCCAGCGGGCAGCTTCCTGCCGGCGGTACTGACCCCGGCATGGCAGAGTCGCTCGCCACCAGTAGCGGCTGCTGTTGGCGTGGCTGGCGTTGGCTGCGAGCACTTGTGTCAAAACTTGCCCACGCGCAACCGGCAGTTACAGAACGGGCTGTCCCCCGGGGCCCCACCGCCTGCCTGGAGGTCCGGCTGGCCTGGCCTGGCCACTGCCTGCGGGGTCCTGGTCCTGGGGTCCGGCAAAGCGGAAGGGGGGCAGCAGCAGCAGCGGAACAGCAGTCATGCGCTACCGCACCTCTCTACGTGTCTTCCGGCATCTCACTCCCGCAACGGCAGGTGACACCATAATCACTGACAGGAGCAACGGGAGGCTGCTGCCGGAGCTCTGGTGCGACACCAGCTGAAGATATTCCTCGCTCCTCAACCATGGTCTGCCACAGCTTCAAGCTGCGCCACCGCGCTTCACTGTGGGTGCTTCCGTTGCTAGCGGCAGCGGTGGCGCCAGCAACAGCCGGCAACAGCTGCGACGCTAAGGAACTGGCCTGCCCCGGCACCGCCGCCATCACCTTGGAATACATGCACTGGGACAGCACAAGCTTTACGATTGAAGACGGTGTGGCGTGCTGTGACGGAAAAGACACCTGCACGGTGGACGGTGGAGGTAGGTGCACATGCTTTCCCTCTAAGTATGCCGCAGCTGCGCGTGCTCCGCAGCTGCCCGAGCTTACATGTGTTGGTCAACTGAAACTGCCGGTAACAGACAGGTGATGCTTTTCGTCTACCTGGTGCCGGTAAACTGACAACTGATCATGTGCTGGCTGGCTTAGCAACACGTGCACCGCAAGGCGGTATGCCAATGCCACATGACACATGTACTCCGGGCGCTGCAGTACCTTGCAACATCCCGCCGTCACAGTGCCAGCCACCTGATCATCACGCCGTTGCCGTTGCGGTAAAAACGCGTACACTTGTTTCGCACACACTGACTAATCAACTCTAGTAGGCCACAGCAACCACACCACAGGCATTTGGGAACTGAGCATGCTAGCGTGCGGGCAGAACATAGTCAATGCCCAGCACTTGCCTGCTACGCCTACACTGTATGAAGTACTTCAAGTGGCACTCGGCCACTTGTTCCAGGCTTGGGGCATCGTCACAACGGCCTGCACTCCAACTCTGATACAAAGTCGAGTGTGGTGTGTGCGCGTTGTTCCTCAGCGCACGCCGTTGCGGCTTTCTCATCGGCTGACTACATGACAGCTTGCACGCACTCACTCCGCAGCTGCCGCTCTGTGCCTGCTGCTCCTACGGCGCCGCCGCACTGCAGGCGTGCCGTGGTGCATACCGCCCGGCTCAGCACTGTGCTCGGTCAAAGAGTACACGTACTCCGACTCCCTGTTCACACACACCTCAGAGTCCAGCACCGACTTTGGCGGCTGGGATGGCGCGGCCGCTGCAGTGTGCGCCGCCGCCGAGACCTGCGAGACGGGCAGCAGCGGCAAGGTGTACTGCGTTCCCGCAGGAGGGCAGCTGTGCGACAACGGGGTCGGCGCCGCCCATGTCTGCAAGAAGGACGAGGTGTGCCAGATCAACAGCCAGAGCGGCGTGCACTGCCTCTCGGCCGGAGAGACCCTCTGCGATTCCGGCGCCCCTGGCCCCGGCGATGGCATTGTCGACACCAAGATCCACGTGTGCTCCGCGAATACGCAGTGCTTCATAGCATCCTCAGGCGATGGCGAGTGCCTGAGCACACAGGCGGTCCTGTGCGACAACGGTGGCGGCAGCCACCAGGTCTGCGACACCTACGGCGGGTTGGGGTACTGCTACCTGCGCGCCAACACCGGCGAGCCGGTCTGTATGTACGATGAGGTGTCGGCCACCGCGTGTGTGGACCAGCCCACGCTCTACCAGTGCGCCTTCGGGTTCGACTGCGACGGCACGTCCAAGGCCTGCGTCGAGAACGCTGACTATGCTGGAATGGTGGTTGCTCCGCAGGAAACCAGCACTGCAGCCGGCCTGCGCGCCGCCGCACGTGCCGTCGGTGCGCTGGCTGCCGCTGCGGCAGTGCTCGTGCTGTGAGCGCTCAGCGGCTTGTGTGCGCTACTAGGTAGTGCCAGTGCCAGTAGCAGAGGTTGAGTGCCCAGCAGCTGCTGTGTATTCGCGAGCGGCCATCCGCCGCTCCCATGCAGGCGCGGGCACCAGGTGTACTGTAGCACCGGCGGGTGTATTTGTAACACTAGACGAAGCGACAGCCGCTTGTTCTGACCGCCGTGTTGACATGGCGAGGACTGAGTAGCTGTTGCGGCTGTTGTGACAGTTGCCTGCTGAGCGAGCACCTTCCTTGCCTTCAGGTAATGCCAAGCGTTTTTTCTGCCTGCACACCAGCCAGGTAGCGCGTGTGCTCTGCTGCCTTGCTGGTGCTGTTTGCCCATAACCAGCCCAGGCGTCCATTGGGATGCCTGCTTGTCACCGTCATGCTTGGCAGGCAAGCGTGCCTTGAGCAGAGCTGCGTGTGTCGCTTGAATATGACACATCGGCAAAATCAGAAGCGCTGAACCAGCCTGGGGCCTCAATATGGCACGTACACGCAAAAACTGGCTGCTCAACTTTTTCTGGGTCAGATGTTACAATGTAATGGTATGTGGTGTACCATACAAGCACGTACCTGTGGTGCATCCTTCGATATTGACACACGCATACATGCATACATACATACCTCGAAGTATGTATATTAGTCGTAGAGACATGATGGCATGTGTGCACCAGCTATACTACAAGGTCTATGGGGGGGCCGGCTCCGCGGCCTGCCCTGCGGCGGCCAGCGGGCGCAGCAGTGGCATGTGCCGGTAGGCGTCCAGGTCGGGGGCAGGTTGACCCGCCGCCGGGAGGACGGAGCGCCATTCTGCTATCACCACTTCCGAGATGGTGCGCTGCAGGGTGATGGAGAGCTTCTGGCGCCAACGCGCCACGCAGCTCGCAACTGTGAACAGCCCATCGCACAGCTGGGACTGCCGCACTGCTAGGGCCCGCACTACGGCGTGGGTGTCGCGCGAGGCGGCGCCAAACTGATCGAGTATGGCTTGGTTGCAAGAAAAAAAAGCCCATTGGTTGCCTGACCCTAACCCTAACCTGCAGTAGGTACCTGACCTGCAGTAGGTACCTGCACATTGTAAATAGTTTGGTGCATACAAACACAGCACATGTGGCCACCACAACGCGCGCGTCTGTCCCTCTTCTTGCCACCAGCAGACAAGGTGGCCAATAGTGGATCATGGCTGCCATTGGCTAAGCACTGCGCTTTGTGAACGATGCAGCGCATGCTAACATGCAGGCGTGGTGTGTCAGCCGACACACTGTGACTCACAACTGCGCCGTCCTGCATTCATATACTTCTGAAGTACTTGGAAGTACTACAGTAGTACGTGGGTAAAAAATGTGCACCACATCATGGCGCTTGTGCATCCTGCAGAGTCTTCCGCCATGCTGCGCAGAAACAATTGGGACTCGCCATAGAAGCTTGCTGAAGCTGTGCATCTTGCCTGTGTAAATGAGCACTTGTAATCTCGCAACATGTGCTCTATTTGCAGCAATCGAACTCGCATATCTTGCCTCTCAACTCGAAGTGGGCATTGCAGTTACACTCACAATTAGCTGTCTGCTGCTGCTATTCTGTAAACCCCTGCTGGCCATGTCTTAATCCCAATTTCCCCCGAGACACACTCTCAGTGATGCGATTTCTGTTCGCAAGCCAGCTGTATGCTATTGTGTGTGCGCAACAGTGACAGACAATGCTGCATAGGCTGCCATGCCAGAGTTACCCACCAACAACAACGGGCTGCGCAGCAACAGCACTGTGCTGCTAGCGAGATTACACGCCACCAACACCAACACCAAGGTGCGCGCTACCACACCAGTATATGGCTATCTAGCTGAGAGAGCTTCAAATTGCACACCAAGAAAAAACGCACAGCAGCACACACTTCCTTGCACATATCCACCACTGCCATATTGCGGGACACATGTCACTCTCACACGCACGTAAATTTGTATCCTCCGCTTGCCTCGCATGAACAGCCACCGCGCCACGCATCGACTGCAGGCCAGCGCCACCCTGGCGCCATGAGTACGCACGCACCGTCACGGTTCGCCATGTAGCACCATACAAAGCAGCGCACCGCGCAGTGCCAGCCCCCTTCAGCCACGCTCCCTCCGCTGCAAGCGCTCGCCTCTCTCCCCGCCCCCCCCCCCCCTATTGCTGCCGTCAGCGTGGGCTCCGCCACTGCCGCCACGGCCCCCGCTGCCGTGACCGCCAGTGCGCCCCGCGCCACTGTAACCACCGCCGCTGCCGCCGCGCCCCCCGCTGCCATCGCCAGCGCTGTGCACACGCTCAACGTGCGCGCTGCGTGGTGCCTCCGGCCTGGCTGCCCCTGCCCTGCCCTCCCTGCTGCCGCCGCGCCGGGTGTGCGCCTCCGGTGGCACTGCGCCGCCACCGCCACCGCCGCGCTCCCTGCTGCGGCTCCTGTGGCGTGTGTGCCGCGTAGGGTCGCCTGCATCACCGCTGGGTGCCCTCCTGCGGTCATAGCCCGGCACAGGCGCCGCCAGAGGCCTGGCGGCTCCAGAAAAATTCCCGGAAAAGTTCCCAGAAAAGTTCCTGGGAAAGTTCTGGTGGGCGGCAGGCGCGCCACCAGGCCTGCTGTCTGGCTCGCGCCTCGCCCCCAAGCCCCGGTGAAGCGTGTTGGCAGCAGCGGGCATGCCGCCAAGCCTGCTGTCTGCCTCGCGCCGGCTGCTGCCGTCATGCCTGCTGCTGTCGTGCCTGCTGCCGTCGTGCCTGCTGCCGTCATGCCTGCCGCTGTCTGACCTGCTGCCGTCATGCCTGCTGCTGTCGTGCCTGCTGCCGTCATGCCTGCTGCTGTCGAGCCTGCTGCCGTCATGCCTGCTGCTGTCATGCCTGCTGCTGTGGCCGCTGGGCCTGCCGCCGTCGTCGCCGCCGAGCCTGCCGCTGTGCCGGCTGTCAGGCCTGCTGCCTCCGGGCGCAGCACCGCTGTCATGAGCAGCAGCGCCATTCTGCCTGGCGCCGTGGGCATGGCCGCCCTGAACGTCACCATCAGTTACACGCCGCCGCTCCGGTGACTCACGCCTGGCTGCGTGCGCGCGGCTGCTGCGCTCAGTCCTCGCGAGCTCACTCCTGCGCCGCTCGCCCGGATCACCAGCCCTGCCGCTGCCATTGCGGCTGGGAGCCGCGGGCTCCGCTGCCGCTGCTGCCGCCGCCACTGCTGGTGGCGGCAGCACAGCGGCGGCGGGTCGGCCGCCGTGCTCAGCAGCATGGCTACGCCGCTCCTGACTCCTGCCAGTAGCTGTACGCTGTTCCTCGATCCTGCCAGCAGCTGTGTGGCCACGCTGCTCCTCGCTCCTGCCCGCAGCTGTGTGGCCACGCTGCTCCTCGCTGCGGCCACCCGCACCGCGGCTATGCCTCTCCTGGCTCCGGCCAGCAGCACGGCTGCCACGTTCCTGGCTCCTGCCAGCAGTGTGGCTGCCGTGTTCTTGGCTGCGGCCTGGGCGTGGCTCCGCAGCAGCGACTGGCGCGCAGGAGGCAGTGCCAGTTGCAGCAGCAGTTACAGAGAATGTCATGTGGCGGTGATGCGCTCGTCAAAGTGCATGGGTGTGTACATGGAGCAGGTGCGAGTGCGATGCCAGGTGACAGCGTGCGTCAGGCAGGCTATGGGTAGGCAAAGTGTTGTGAGCACGGATGCAGCTGCTGCTGCCGGTATGAGTGGATGCCATGAGTGAACAGGAGCGCCTAGCCTGCTTGTGACCTGTGATGTCACCGCAGCTGCAACTCGTTGCTACCTACCAGCACTGTGCCTGCTGCGCGGATACTTCAAGTGGGCAAAACGGCAGCTGCACACCAACACATGCCTTTGCAACCTGCAAGCATGACGCTTCTGCCGCATATTCAATTGCGCTGCGTGTGTGCTTGTAGTTTCAGTGGTATCGGAAAAGGCTGTGAATTCTACACAGTTCATGCACATGAAAAGTGCAGGCACCACTTCAAAATAGCACTGTCTAATCCAAACTACATGCAGAAAGTGTATGCCACCGGTGCACCCTGTCATGCTGGATATTGGGGAACAATTGCAACTGAGTTCCGGCCCTACCTACCTAATCCCCTGCAGAACAGTTGCTACAGTACATACATGTGTGATATGTTCAAAGTGCAGCAATGCCACGTAGTGCAGACCCGGCACTGCCGCAGCAGAGAGCAAATGCCACAGCAGCAGCACGAATGCCCCAAATACCACCACTTACCACGTGGTTGGTGCTCCTTCTCCGCACCCGTTGCACGCTCCCCCACACCGCGCTCCCGCTCCCTCCCCCCCTTGCCATTGCTCTCCCTGCCAGCGCCTGCAGCCTCGCGCCGCTCGCCACCGCCGCCAGCACCAGCCACCTCCGCCCGAGCTGCACGCCGCTGGCCGCCGCTGCCAGCATCAGACCCCGCCACCGACACCGCCCGCGGCCTTGCGCCAGCGGCACTCGCATCCGCCGCTGATGGCAGCCGCTCCCGGCTGCCGGAGCGCCTGCGTCGCTTCAGCGGGTCACTGTCGCTGCGCCCCCTGTTGTAGCTGCCGCTGTAACTGCCGGCGAAACTGCCGTCGCGGAACGGTCCCGGACCGCGCCACTCCTCAGCAGGCCCCGCCGAGCCCGACCAATCACGGCTGTCTCGCCGCCGCTTGCGGCCCGCACCGCCCATGTGAGGCGGCATCCCGGGTCCATCAGGCCAGGGACCCCCCCCCGGGAACACACCGTGGGGGGGTGGCATGCCACCTGGCAGTGGTGGGAAAGCCCCTGGGGGGGGTGGGCCCCACCAGCCGCCAGGAGCCATGGGGCCCATGGGGGGCATAAAGCAGCCGGGTGGCGGGTCCTCGCCATTGGCGATGCACTCCAGCGCATCCGCCTTTGCCTGCGGGTCCATGGTTGCAAACTCCGCGCGGAAGGCCGCCAGGCGCGTCTCCTGGAACGCGCGCCACGCCGCCAGGGGCACCGCCGACGGCGCAAACTTGCGCGCGAACGGGCAGCGGTCCCTCACTGCTGAGCTCACCGCGGGCCCCTCCGGGTCAAAGGTGGTGAAGGTGAGGGGGCTCTTGGCGGTGACGGACCAGTCGCACCAGGTGACGCGCCGCCGCGAAATGCGCGAGCGCGCGGGCGGCGCGCTGCTGGCGCCCGCGGAGCCATTGGCCCCTTTTGCACCTTCACCAGCAGCAGCGGCGTGCTCAGCGACAGTTGCTGCTGCGGCGCCGTCGCCGCTGCTGGTATCGTCGCCCTCACCAGCAGCGCCGCCGCCGCCGCCGCCCGCCCGCTGCTGTTGGTCAGCGCCCGCCTGCTCCTGTGGCAGCTCTCCCAGCAGACGCAGCATGGTGGCGATGTACATCTCGTCGCTGGCGGTGACGCTGCGCATGAGCGGCCACAGATCCATCTGTGCAACGCGCGGCAGCGCAGTGATGTCCTCTGCGTGGGGCCTGGTGAGGCACAGCCACTGGTCCGCTTTGGCTATGCTCTCCTTGGGCACCGCCGTGGCCATCTTGCCCCACTTCTGCAGCGTGTCGTAGCCGTTGGTGGGGACCAGCGAGTAGTTCAGCCAGCTGCACTCCTCCCGCCACAGCTCGAAGCCCGTCTCCTCCAGCGGCAGTATGGGCACGCAGGTCTCGCTGACAAAGACCAGCCTGCCCACTTCCGGGTCGTCCAGCGCTGCCTCCATGATATCCAGCATGGCTCTTGTGATCTCAACGCTGCCCCAGCGGGGGCGGTGTGTGAAGGGCGCCATGCGCTCCCTCACCCAGGGGCTGGTGACGTTTTCAGGCGACTTGGCGTGGATCCACACCCTGACCTCAATGTTGGCGCTGCCCGCGCCCAGCATCCAGCTGCGCCAGACCTCCTCGTGGGGCAGATCGTCGATGATCAGGAACAGCATGGCCAGGACGCGCTTGCCGCGTGCACTGCGCCTGCTTCCCCACCCCAGATCCTCTCGCCGGGCCCTCACTTCAGCAGCCGCTCCCAGCAGAGCCGCCCTCGTTTCGTCTTCCTGGGACTGCTGCTGTTGCTGTTTCTGCAGTTGGCGCCTGCTGCTGCCGGTTGTGCTCGCTGCCTTGGTGCTGGAGTCCTTCTGGGCCTTCAAAAAGCCGGACAAGGCTTTCTCGAAGGGGTTGGACATGGCGGCACCTGAGGATCGCCGCCCCCGGCGCACCACCCCTGCCCTGCTTGCCGTCGGCCCCGACGCCTGCCTGCCGCCCGGTGTGTTTTTGCCAAAAACAAGGGGATGAGGCTGCGCCTCAACAGCTGCTGAGCACGACGCGCTGCAGCTGCTCAGCACAACTCGCCTTTGAATTCCGAACCGCACAAAAGGAGGGGGGGGGGGAATGAGTGAGCAGCAGTACACACACTCTGCAGCGGGGAGAGGCACAGGCGAGGGAGGCCATGGCGACATTCGCGGGGGTTAATAGCCCACCGCCCCCTGCGGGCAAACCGCCTGCTGCCGATGCTGGCGAGGATGTCACTGCGGAGGTACGCTGCACCGATGCCTGGACATGATCTGGCACTTTGACAGACTGCATGCAACATCAGCACACACGCCGGGGCGCTGCACAGAGCCAAGATATTGCTGGGCACACCCTGCTGTGCATGCCACCGGCGTGTTACTTGCGCCGCCTTTTCTCTCCAGCCCCGGGTTCATGCTCGTGTCCGGGTGCCCGCCCGTCAGCAGCAACTCCCAGCCTCTGCTCTATTCAGTGCAACAGGACTACTCACCAGCGACAGGGGCACGAAGCCATGCGGGCCTGCAACCCCTGATGCAGCGCTTGAGCTGCGTAGTCAAGTCTGGTGTCATGGCCTATCATTTCCGCACTCGGATCCTTTTATTTCGGCACGTGGTGGCTGTGGTAGGGCGCACCCCGTGCACGTGGTCGCACGCAAGAAACCCCCCCCTGGCGTTGCTCTTGGCGACCGTGCAACCCGTGTTGCCGCCGCGCTCTACTGCCACTGCTGTTGCTTTGCCCCAAGACGCCGAAAGATCTCCGCTTTGGCACCTGCCTTTATTCCGGTGTTTGCGATCCACACCTCGTTGACAGCACCCGTGCCGTGCATGCACTGCTGCACTCAGCAGTGCACTGGAACAGCAGTGCACCGGAGTGGCATTCACTCCATGTGCGCGGTTGCAGCAACGTGTATACGTTGGCTGCTTTCCGCTAGCCCTCCCTCTCCTGCCTTTCAACTCCTACTACATGGCGAGAACAATCTACAACATGCCATGTGGTTGCTGTGTGAATATGCGTGTGTGTGCAGCAAGCGGCGGCTCTCATGGGCAAGAGCAACATCAAGAAGGACCGCCTGTACGATGTGCGATGGGAGGGTGTGCCCGTCAGGTTCCGCAAGTACCGCGACAGGTAAGCGATCACGGCAAACCACCCTGCTAGCTGCTGAGCACCTGTGCTCTGAACACCCAGACATGACTTCTCTCTGTTGCATGACATGGTCCATCGCGCACCCAAGTGGACCCACCTGTGACTATGCCCATGTGGGGCCATATGGCACATGGCATATGCCATTGCTTCCTGCTGGCTAGCATCACCTGGGCTCCTGCATGCCCGCAAGTGACACTCAACGACAGCACCGATGACTGCCGAGCACCACCTCGCGCTGCTGCCACGCCGACCATCACTGCTGCTCAGCACTGCTCTGCCTTCCCGCTACCCACCATACACCCTCCCGCTGAGCACCGCAGGAGCAAGCCGGAGGGGTACCGCGTTGAGTCACAGTCGCTTATGCCCATATGGCTGCGAGACCTGTGGCCGGCACACGACTTTGACCCTCGCGCCATCTGGGACTCGGACAAGGCTAAGGCGGCGGCCGATCTGGCGGAGGGAGCGAGGGAGGCAGCGGGTGCGGGCAAGGGGAAGGATAAGAAGGCTGGCAAGCCCAAGCCGCAGTCCAAGAAGGAGCAGATACAGACTGAGAATGCGCGCAAGCTGTACGAGGTGGGTGGGTGGTGGTGCGCGGCGGCGTGCGCATGGGCCGAAGTGTGGGGGGGTAGTGGGCACTGCTGCGCGGGTATTGTGCTGCACATTGTGGCTTCACAGGGCAGGCGGCAGGTGCATTTTTGCGCATGGACGTTGCACTGGCGAGGGGCTCCTGGCGTGCTCTAGATGGCAGTGGGCGGCTGCTCCTGTATGCGTGCTGTGCGACTGGGTAACCATTACTCCTGTGCACAGCAGTGGCGTGTGTTGTGCAGCTGCGACGCTTGTATTTGAGTATCACTGCTAACGTGCTCAGCAACACAAGCAGCTGCACATGCAGCCCTGCTGGGGTGGTGCAACACATCCAGTGGTGGCAGTCTTGTTGCGGTGCCGCCGCCACATGTCGCCCTCTTGCCCACATTGCCGTGCATATCTGTGTAGCTTGCACGTTGCGGCACTGCGCGCCCCCTGTGACGCCATGGTGCACCTCACGCACAGCATGTGACTTGCGACACAGTGGTTGCGCACGCCAATGCAACTGAGCCGGCTGGTTTGCATGGTTGCGGTTGTTTTGTCACTGTATTTTGTGCAACTGTAATGTAACTGCAGGAGCTGGAGGAAAAGGACCTGGAGAAGCTGCGCAATGCCTCCGGCAAGGCGCAGCGCGCCATGCTGCCTGGCATGAAGATGAACACGCCCTTTGGGCGCCTGTCGCAGCTGCTGGAGATCCTCACGGATGCTGTGGAGGCCCGCGATAAGAAGTGAGTGAAGGGCAGCGCAATAGCACCTGGTGAACTTGGGGGGGGGGGAGGTTCACGCGCTAAATATACTGAGGTGACGTGGTGTTAATCACTACAGTAGTGGGCTTACGGTCACGCTTTTTGTGCAACTCTCGCTCTACAGCAGCAGCATGTACCCCATGTACCCATGGTCCACGGCATACGCATATGAAGTATCTGGAAACAATGTGTACATTGCTGCATGGCTAAAGCTCACAAAGTGGTGGGGACGGGGTCTTGAGCACTCATCACTAGGTCATCAAAACCGGCAGACCATGCTAGCAGCAGAGGTGGAAGTGCTTACCCAATTGCATACTTCTGAAGTATGTATTATTTAGGTGTGAGTGTAATTGGTGTATGCATTTTACGTTGCTCCAGGCGGCATTGCTGGGTTGAATCTCCCTTGCTGGACCAAGCAACAACAACCAGCAGCATGCCTGCTGCTGCCCCGCATGCAGCACACCTTTTGCCACACCTGTACCTTAGCCACCGTGGCGGCGCCCATGTGGTTACGCAACTGCACATCTGCTGCGCGGCCAGTCCTGGTGCATGGCACGAGGTGTGTATGATGATGCAGTGGCTGCGCGCTTGAGTAGCGGCAGCAGCAGCAGCGGGTGCAAACAGTGCACAGCGCTGGCTGGCTGTAAGCGGCTGCTGCGTTCTGATGGTGGTTGCAGTACAAGTAGTGGTATCACATTGCAATTGTGGGCGTGCAAGGGCCCAGGTAATGCAAGCCAGCATGAAGCATCGGCCATGGGCGGTGCCGTATACTACTACTTGAAGTAGACATACAAACAGCGTTGCAGAGTCAACAGTTGAAGTACTCGTGTTGGTCACTGCCCACATGTGGACACATGTGGGCATGACAAAGTGTTCAGTTTTTCATGTTCATGTGTACATTGTCGCCATTGCCTGTAGGATGGTGTTTGACGGCTCCTGGGCAATTGAGGACATGCCTTTGCACTGTTCCCATACATGTGCTCATGATGAAGTGTTCACTCATGAATGTTCATGTACATTGTCACTGATGTTTGCAGGACGGCGTTTGACGTGTTCTGGGCGATTGAGGACATGCCTTTGTTCACGGCTGCCATGGAGGAGGAAAAGGCTGCCAAGGCCGCTGAGGAGGGCGACAAGAAGGACAAGAAGAAGAAGGTGAATTGCTGACCACAACTGCTGTGTGTGCTCAGCAGCAGTTGCTGTACTGTGCTCAGCAGTTGCTCTGCTGTGCTCAGCAGTTGCTCTGCTGTGCTCAGCGGTTGCTGTGCAGTGCTTGCTCAGCAGTCGCTGTGCACTGCCTGCTCAGCAGTTGCTGTGCACTGCCTGCTCAGCAGTTGCTGTGCAATACCTGCTCAGCAGTGGCTATAGAATGCCTGCTCAGCCGCTGGCGCGGCAAATGTGCTTGCAGTTGCTGTTTGGCATGAAAGCACAAAAACACTGTGTGGAATGATGGGATGCGTGAGTTGGTGCACCACATGCATGCGGGGGCCCACAGGGTGCCATGACCGTTTGCTGCGTGTCGCACCTCTACACTGTTTAGCACAGGAGAGCTTTCTATACTCTATACATATATACCATGGTATATATCTAGGTATATACTTGAAGTGTATGTGCACAAGCTTGCTGCATGATGCACCTCTGTACAGTGTTCAAAACGGAGCGCTTTCATTTACTTGATACATGTAGGTACCATACTGTATACCTATATTCCTGAAGTGTGTGTGTACGCACATGGCTTGTGCTGTGGGTGTCGCCTTGCTCCCCAGGACAAGGACAAGGACGACAAGAAGAAGAGCAAGTCCAGCTCCAGCACGACCGTGCGCCGCTCCAAGGAGGCCCAGCTGGTCAGCAACTACAAGAAAGCCGTCAAAAAAGTCCTCAAGATGAGGGAGGAGGAGGACATGGTTGTCTTCCAGCTGACGGAGATGGCGGACCGCCTCCCCCCCCTGTCGCGCTTCACCACGGGCTGGAAGCTGGACGAGTGGCAGAAGCGCGTGCTGGCGGTGGTGGACAAGCACCAGAGCGCCATTGTGTGCGCGCCCACGTCGTCCGGGAAGACTGTGATTTCGTCGTACGTGGCGTCGGATGCGGCCAACAGCCGCGTGCTGTTTGTCGTGCCGACGGAGCCCCTCGTCTGGCAGGTGCGTGCGCGCGTCATACATGCGGTGTATGCAACATGTAAGGTACTTCTTCAGGAAGTATATACATTGGTGTTTAATTCAAGTGTATATAGTTTGAAGTAGGTCATACTTGGAGTATACCGGTACATATGTATACATCGAAGTACTACTAGTAGTAGTATGTGATTATGGCGTACCTGCTAGAAGTTTACTGAATACTTCGGTATACTTCTGAAGTATATGTATATGTAATGTGTACAACCTTTGTTATTACCGGTAAATTGTCCGAGTAGCGCACACCACAGCATAAATCTATACCTCTGAAGTATACCACATATGGTTTGCATACACTTCAAGGTATGAGTGTCCTGAATGCTAATATGTGTGTTGGTGCACACATAATGGCCTCTTCTGTTCAGAAGTTTCTCCCCAGTGAGCGTGTGTTTGCGTGCGTTTCAGCGCCAGTCTGAAACACAACACAAAACTGTGGACCACAGCCGCATGCACTTTTGCCGTGCCCCAGGGGGCAACTTGCTTGTCCGAGATGTACATGTGCAGGCGTACACTAAAAGTCTGCGAGTGTATAGTACCATGGTACACTACATGTTTAGTAAACCATACATATAGACTCTGTCCATGTACCTCACATGTACACCGCATGCCGTACCATGTGTGCACTTCACATACGCACACCATGCACATGACACATACATTGCCCTCTGTGCCAACTCCCCCCCGACTCCCTGTTGAAGAACAAACCCGCCCGCTGTGTGCAAAGCGTGCCTGGCAGCACCGCCCCTGATACCCCCCCCTCCCCCTCCCCCCCCACACCCACCAGGTGGCGGCGCTGTTCCACAAGCTGCTCAAGGGCAGCGTGGGCCTGTGCATGGACCAGATGCACTTCCGCCCGGACATCAACCTCCGCGTGGTCGTCGGCACGCCGCAGCCCCTCGAAACCGCCCTCTCAAAGCTGCGCGGGCCCGTGGGTGACGAAGCCCTCAACAAGGTTGACTACGCACAGATGCAGGGCGGCTTCGCCTTCGACTACGCCATTTTCGACGAGGTGCACTCGTTGGATGGGGAGGAGGGGGCAGCGCTGCAGCGGCTCATCGAGGGGCTGGACTGCAACTTCCTGGCGCTGAGCGCTACCATTGGGAATGCGACGCAGCTGAAGGAGTGGTGGGAGGGGGTGAGGGGGCAGCAGCTGGCGGACGTGCAGTTGATAGAGGCGGAGCAGGAGGGGGAGGGGGCCACGGACGGGCCCAAGCCGCTGACGGACGCGTCCATCTTCCTGGAGGAGCACAGGTGAGGAGGGGCTGCATTGAACAGGTATAACATACCAGTATACATGTAGTAACATATAAATGCTCATGTATGCGCCAAAGCCGCTGATGCACACACCCATCTTCCTGGTGGACCACAGGCGAGGGGGGTGCTATGAACAGTTACAATGATATCAAAGCATACTGTATGTACTTCTAGTGTATCATGTGTGGGTCCAAGCCGCTCACGGATGCGTCCATCTTTCTGGAGGAGCACAGGTGGGGGGAGGGGGGTGCATGGTGTACTTGCACAATTATAGTCTTGTACGCATGTATGTATACTTCCTTGAAGTACTTCTGAAGTCGTAGTTGTATGTACTTGACTGCGTTCATAGAAATCACGTATGCTATTAGTAGTACTTGTACAGCAGGAGCGGCGGCGGAGGCAGCAGGAGCGGGGGCGGAGGCAGCAGGAGCGGCGGCGGAGGCAGCAGCAGCGTCGGCGACTTCAGCAGCAGCATGTTCAGCAGTGGCGCGTACATAATTGTGTATGATAGCTGCGCACACGGCATCAGCAGCGCCGGCAGCAGTCATTCATGTGGCCTCCTTTCCTGCTGGTGGAAGGGTGCCCCCTCAGCGCTGCCCGCGCTTGAGGGCTTTGTAGGCTTTGCATAGCTCGTTTGCGTAGCATACATGGCATTCGTAGCAGACAGCCAATCTCTCCATGTGACTACCCCACACAACACCTTGCGGCTCTTGCACGCCCCAAGTGCAAGTAAGTAAACTACTAGTAGTATATACTTATATGGAGGAGCACAGGTGAGCATGTGCACACCGCTGCCAACTGACTTGAATGATGTCGTGAGCTGAGTCTAGGCCATGCACCAGTGCCATTATCCACATAGACTATACTTCTGACGTATGAACACCATACTCCGAAGTATGATACTACAACACATGCGCTGCCGAGAGGAAGGAACGTGTCTCCAGCGGCCCTACCAGCCGACACTGTGCCAGTGTAAAAGCAGTGCATGTGACCGTGCACTGCTGCGTGGGCGGAAGGCATGCCGGCAGGGGGTGTTTGTGCACTTGCATTGGTGCGAGCATGCTTTGGCATGGCTACGGTAGCCAATGTTAGTGCCCCTTGTGTTTTTTTTTTTGTCGTTGTTGGCCACCCAGACCCCCCCCCTGCCTGCCCACCCACCCACCTGCAGGGGTGCCCCCAACACACCTTGCCTCCCTGCACCGCTGCCATGCACTCACACGCTCGTTATGTGCTCATTAGAGGTGGGACCGTGAACATTAATACCGTGAAATAACGCGTTATTTCACGTTGCCGGTATACCGTGACAACTACCTGTTTGCCCACGCGGTACGCGTTATCGATACCGTGAAATAACTTTTGCCAAGAGCAGGCGGTATCTGGCGGTATTGCCTCCTTGCGACGCCATCCGCACCCCGTAGCGGTGGCCGCGGCATCGCCCCTGCTGCCTCGCGCCTTCTTCGTGGCGTCTTGGAGCTCACAAGCGGGGAGCCGCATACGATCGGGGCACACACACACACTTGGTGGGCATGCACTGCATCTGGTGAAGTTGAAGGTGGTCTTCAAAGTTGAAGTTGCATACCAACTTCAACAATCAACTTCAACAACCAATTTTCTACTCATAACTTTAAATACCGTGAAATAACGTGCACACCAGCCACATACTGTGATAACTAATCTAGCGCTCATGCATGTACTGACACACATTGAACCCCTGCCCGAAACTGTCACTCTCGAACCTGCGCGCATCACTGGCCACACACGCACCCACTCTGCCGCGCCCATGCATCTGCATCTGCTGACACCCATTGAATCCCTGCCCGCATTGTCACTTCCGAACCTGCCTGCACCACTGGCCACAGTGTCCGCCACACACATCACCTGCTCTGCCGGCATGCCACGGCCCATGCATCTGCTGACACTCATTGAACCCCTGCCCGGAACTGTTACTTCCGAAACTGTCACTTGCGCGCCCGCGCAGTGGGCGCTGCATCAACCTCCAGCGCTTGGTGTACACACACTCTGCCGCGCCCATCAATGCGCTGACACATATATTGAACTCCTGCCCGAAACTGTCGCATCCGAAACTGTCACTTGCGCAGTGGGCGCTTCATCAACCTGCAGCGCATGGTGTGGATGGGCGACAGCGGCTGCTTCAAGCCCCTGCACCCCCTGGCGGCCGTCACACTCGACATGCTCATGGTGGAGGGAGGCTGCTTTCACACCTTTGCGCTGCCGTTCACGCCCCAGGACACGTATGCCCTCTGGCGCGGCATGGTGGCCGGGTACCCTGCTGACAAGATCAGCGACCTGCAGCCTGCTGACTTCTTTGCCAAATACGAGGTGAGCGCAGTAGGATGCGGTAGGAGGTGGCCCCAGTTGGTGACAACTTGAAGGCGACTGTGCAGTTAGCATGTTTGCTTGCTCCTGTGCAACTTGAGTGTTGAGCACTCATCGTTGAAGTATGTGGCAGCGGCCGTTTCACGTAGCAGAGGTTGAACCTCGGTATGGGCGGCAGCGGCGGCAGGGCATGCTGAAGCATTTGGCCTTTGAGGCAACATCCAAGCCTCGCTTAACACCTGCATCCATGTACCAGGTGCCAAACTCTACTTTCGCCCGAATGCTGGGATGTGCATGTGCTGGGGTGGCACTCACGCGCCACCACGCGCCCAACATCGCTGATTGCTAAAACCACTGCTTGCTTTTGCTGTCAAGCTGTGCTGGTTGTGCTGTGGGTTTTGCAAGAGTCTCGGGGCATCATTACTTGCTAAACCGACTGCATGCTCTTGCTGCCATGCTGTATTGTTGGTGTTGTTGTTGGTGTTGTTGTTGCAGGACTCTCGGCGCATCACTCTGCAGATGTCCAAGGACTTCGAGGACGCACTCTGCATCAGGCTAGAGGCGCTCGCACGAGAGCTGCCCACCGAAACACAGGCACGTCAACCTCTGTTGCTGCCATGGGATTGCACCCGTGTGCTGTGTGCGCGCTGCAGTAGGCAGTGCTTGCGCCCAACAGTGTGTGGTGTGGTGTGTCCAGTTGAGGCGCCCTGGCAGCAGACAGTAAGGTGCTGGTGGCCATCGGCATCTGCAACCTGTCTGCTGTATTACACAGAAGCAGTGCATGTGGTTGTCCTGCTGCAATCACACGTAGTACCAGCACAGCACCGCGCTGAGCAGGCTCACACTGGCACACACCGCTGCAACTGCACCTTGCACAGAGGTGCTGAGACCCCCACTACCACATGGCTGACGCCATGCACACCTACCTGCTGCTGCTGCTGCGCCTGCTGCTGCTGCGCCTGCTGCTGCTGCTGCTGCTCCTCCTCCTGCTGCTGCTCCTGCTGCTGCTCCTGCTCCTGCTGCTGCTCCTGCTCCTGCTGCTGCTGCTGCTGCCGCTGATGCTGCTGCTGCTCCTGCATACCACAGGCACTGCTGACGAGCTTCCACCCCGGCCCCGTGGGCTCGGCAGTGGACGTGGCCACGGCGGCCAGGGACATCAAGGCCAAGGACCTGTGCCCGGCCATCATGTTCCACCTGGACAGCTTCCACTGCCTGTCCCTGTTCAAGGAGTTGCTGGCGGACCTGGAGCTGGGCCAGCGGAGGAAGTACCCAAACTACCTCAAGGAGCTGCAGGAGAAGGTAAGCTGCGGTGTTGCTAGTGGTGGTGGCTGAGCACTGCTAAGTACAGCCGCTCCACTGCGCGGCTGCGTCACACACGCTGCTGGGAAGTGCCATTGCAGCATGTCATTCCCACTGCGCTGCTGCGCAATCAGTGGATGACAAAATGCCTTGTCATTCCCATTGCGCTGCTGCGTCATGTGCGCTGCTGCGAACTGCCATTGCAGCTTGTCATTCCCACTGTGGTGCTGCATCATACGCCCCGCTGGGAAGTGCCATCGCAGCGTGTCATTCCCACTGCGCTGCTGCGCCATGCACGCGGCTGGGAAGTGCCATCGCAGCTTGTCAATCCATAGGCATACCACGGCATTGGCATGGTCTGGGTTCTTGTACTGGCGCACTGCACAAGGCACAGAAATTACAGCCTGTGGGCGCGTCCACACACAGCATCGCATCATGCACAGCACCCGCAATACCTGTCCTGCACCCCCCCGCACACACACATACACACACACTGCCCCCCCTCCTTCCCGATATTGCCCGCACTCACACATACACACACCAACACACGTGCGCCACATGCACGCACTCAAATGCCCCCCCCCCGCCCATTTGCGCCACACTCACACACACACACACACACACATGCACTCACGCAGCGGCATGCACGCATTCACTGCCCCCGCCCGCCCCCATCCCCTGCCGCAGGCCGAGGAGCTGAACCGCCTGCGGGCGCAGGCGGCCAAGCGGCGCGTTGCCAACGCCAAGGAGCAGGAGGAGGAAGCGAAGGACAACGCAGACATGGACCCCACCGCAGAGTTTGTCGACACGGCCGCGCCCCACCCAGAGTTTGTGCTGGCCCCCCCCACGACTCGCCTCAGCAGCAAGGAGTACGAGGACATTTGCGGGGAGTTGGCGCCAGCGATGGGCAAGGGGGAGCTGAAGCACCCCGGGCACCCCTTCCTGCGGGGGCTGCGGCGTGGCTTTGGCATCTACATCGACGACGCGTCCTTCCCCAAGTACCGCCGCATTGTGCAGAAGCTGGCGCAGCAGGGCAAGCTGGCGTTTGTCTTCAGCGATGAGTCGCTGGCCTATGGGGTCAACATGCCCTTCCGCACGTGCTGCTTCTGCGAGTCCATGGACAGCATCCTGACGCCGCTGCTGGCGCAGCAGATGAGTGGCCGCGCCGGCCGCCGTGGCCTGGACACACAGGTAATTGCCGGTTGGTCATGGTTGTGGTTGGGGACGGGGGCAGGGGGGAGGTGTTTTTGTTTTAAAAAATCGTGTGGCACGTGTGTGTGTGTGTTTCTGTGGACAAGTATATGTCGAAGTGCAAGTTGTGGCCTCGTGCATCAATATGTTGAAGTTGAAGTACAAGTTGTGGCTTGGTGCATTGTTTTTGTGAAATGCCGCTGAATGAACAATAGCAACGCCGTCTCTGGTGCCACAGATGTGGGTACCAATGGCCATGCGCCTCAGTTGTACCTGCTGCACCCACCACCACTTGAAAAATGTTATAACAATAGGAGTGCCTTTAGGGTCAACTCCTTCAACAGGCATAGTGATAAGTGTACACCACCACACTACTAGTGCAGGCACGCAGCCAATGCACCTGCCACCCACTGCCCCCACTCCTTACCCCTAATCCCCCCCACCCCGTATCCGCCGTCAACCCCCAATCCCCAGGGCAACCTGCTCTTCATGAACATGGACTGGTCCCGCATACAGTACCTCATGCTGGGCACCATCCCCGCCATCAAGGGCCAGGACCCCCTATACCCCACCATGGCGCTGCAGCACGCCCTCTCCAAGATTGCCCCGGCGGAGCCCTTCCCTCCCGCCGGCACGCAGCGCAACAACCTCGTCAGCAACTATGTGGACGAGCACATGGCGCAGCGCATTGGGGGGCGGACGCTGCGGCAGTTCATTGATGACGATGTGCCGGACCGCACGTACCTGGAGGTGTCACGCGAGATCATGCACCGCCTGGGGTACCTGGACGAGTATGGCGATCTGGGGCAGAAGACGTCGCGCACCGTGTGCGTCGCCATGTGGGAGGTCAGTCTGCCACACACCTTTTGTGAACTGTTTGTACTATACTTCAGTAGTCTACATGTATACATGAAGTGTATAGGTACATACCTTGAAGAGCATATTTTGTGGTTGTCTGCGGTGCTGCACGGTGCTGTGTGGGCACATGTGCATCACGTGTGTCGCCATGTGTGAGGTCATTCACATGCCGATTCCCCTCGGTTTCGTGTGATTTGCTGCAGCGCTCTTGCTGGCATTCTGGGCGTGCTTGCTCTGGTGCTGCACGCTGTTGTGTGGCCTTGGGTGCTGGAGGCGTTTGCGCTGATGCTGCATGCTGTTGTGTGGCATCATGTGCTATGCTGTACGGGCTTCGCAACGTTGCTGCGAAATGGTGGGGTTGCCATGCTCGAACCTGTGCATGATCGGCCGGCCGATGCTCTACTGCACCAGCACTGAGCCTGCCACCGTAGGCGATGACATACAGCACGCTGTGCTGGCCTGGCTTGCCCTTTCCACATACTTGTATGACTATGCAAGGCCTGACACCTGCCGCTCCGTTACCCCCTCTGCCGCCTCCACACCCTTGCAAACACAGCTGCGGCAGTTCCTGCCCGAGTCTGTGGCCCTCGCAGGAGCCGCTGCGGTGTTCCTGCGCCTCTTTGCAGAGGGGCGCCCGCCGGACTATGGAGAGGCCCCAGCCGTTCAGATTGAGTTCTGCGGGCTGCTGCTGATGCTGATGGACAGAGCGCCCATGGAGGATGGGGGCGTGCCCCTGCAGGAGCACCCCTTCTTTGTCAAGGCGCCTGACCGGTGAGAAAAAAACGTGCATTTCTAGCACACTTTTATAGCATTTTTCCACAGTAGCACGTTTTCCCAGTGGTGTGCTCTTTGCGCGGTGTGGGCAACAGCACGTGTCAGCGCGGTGTGAGCAACACCCCTTTTTCGTCAAGGCGCCTGACCGGTGAGAAAAAGACGTGCATTTTTCATTACATAAGGCTGAACAGTTTTGGGAGCCCGATAAGGGCGCGCGTGCAGCAATGCTCACTACCCACAGCTGCAAGCAACAGAGGTCGTGCTGCTGCACGCGCACGCAGGCTGGGACAACGAGATATATGATCGGTTGCATTGCGGTGGTGGGGAAAAGACGTGCATTTTCCCAGTAGTGTGGCTTTGCTCGGTGTCGGCAACAGCAGGTGTCTGGTGTGGTGCCGCCGTTGCATCTCGCCACCTTCCTCTCTCATGCAGTCTGTCCAGGCACTATTTGGTAGGGTACTGGAGCCGTTCTCTGCTGCACGCACCTGCCAGGATGTGCCACCTACACAGCGCCAACAACACCGCATACTTGAAGTATTACACTAGTATACTTGACGTACTGTGTATTACCATGTATGCTGGCAGGAGGCCGCTCCTTTGTCGTTCGAGAAGCTTGTGAAGCTTGTGTGAGCATTGTGCAGCCTGGTAAAGCCCACGGAATGTGAGCGACGCAGCCACCAGATGTGGGCACATGCCAACTGCATGCACCACATGTGTACGTGGGCGCGAACCCACTGAGCTCATGTGCTCGCGTGCGCAAGCGGCTCGGTGCCTGCAAAAGTACTGCATGAAGGAGCTGACCCTCAAGGCACTCTTAGTGCCAATGCGCGCCCCTGGCTTAAGCATGCGAGCAGTAGTGGGTACAGCTACAACTGAGGTGCAGCCACTGGTACACACAGCCTTTGCGGCACCTTTAACAGTGTTGCAGTGTCCTGTCCCGCGGAATTTTACAAAAATGTTGCACAAGGCAATAATCTGTACTTCAATACATATACTTCAAGAACAAGGAGTATGTACTTGAAGTGCACAAGTTTGGTTGCCTCACCGTAGCTGCTGCGCTGAGCGCAGCACTCCATGCCTGCACTGCCGACCGCCACCTTGACACAGATGCACTACCGGTACAAAACTCCCCCACCGCAAGCGGCACCAGTCATGGCGTGCAACCCCCACTTCCATACATAAAAATACACATGCACTGCAACCGGCCGTGCTTTGTGTGTTGGTGTCAACAGGAAATCGAGGCTGGACGAGTTTGTGACTGCTCTGGAGCAGCAGCAGGCAGGCCTGGAGGGACTGCCCGAGGAGGCCAAGATGAAGCTGCCCGTGCCGCTAAGCGAGCCCCTCGACAGCCGTGTCTTCTCGGTGGGTGTGGTAGTGTCCGCCAGTGCTGCTGCTGAGCACCTGCTTGTGCTGAGCACCTGCTGCTGCTGAGCACCTGCTGCTGCTGAGCACCTCCTGCTGCTGAGCACTGCATGGTGTACGCTGGTGGTCACCGTGTTGAGGAGCGCTGCCTGGTAGACTTCGGGGGTGACGTGCTGCTGCGCGCGCTGTGCGCTTCACGTGCAAAGTGCCTGGATACCAGCACGATGCACACAAACCAAATAGTCACACCGGCGTATAAGCAGGGTTTGGTGCCATGGTGCCATGGTCCCATGTGCCGCGCCCACGCTTGTGCACGTGCCAGCCAGTCTGGCATCTCTGGCATCATTGCAACAGTGGGTGCCAGTGCTGGAAAGAGCACACTCACGTACTCATGTGCACCAGCACCCCTGCCGCACTTGACTACCTATGGCGTCAGTTGATGTCAATGCTGACAAGAGCATAGTCATGTATGTACTTTTATTAAACTCCGCTTAGGGCGCGGAAAGCCCTTTGCACACGATGCGTGTCGTAACCCGAAAATCA
>JAULBY010012036.1:0-23495 GCA_032358315.1 Ophiocytium majus | reverse complement strand
GGGGGGGGGGGGGGGGGGGGGGGGGGGGGGGGGTGGATGGATCTGTGCTGGTTCGCTTGGAGTGAACTGTGGTGTGGCTGTTGACCTGCAGCCACCAGAATTGTGTGTGACTTCATGCGATACATTTAGGCGTGGGGCCACCGCTCAGTGTGCAGCGCACAGCCGCTGGCATTCTTGCTGGCAGCATTGGCTGGCTCAGCTGCACTTGGGCAGCAGCAGGTGCTGCATTGCTGCTTGGTTGTGATTTGGCCCGTACCGCAGCACCAGTGTGTAGTACTAGTGCCACCATGGCTCAGCCACCAGGTTTGAGATGTTTTGCTGTTGTATATTCACCTATCATTTGTGGTGCGGCTGCCAAGTTTTACGTACATGACAGCAGCGGAAGGGAAACCAGCCCTTTCATGGCACAGTTGTGCGTCGGCAACAGCTGCACAGTGGCTGCGCACCAGACACCGACCTTGATGTAGTATCTACACCATGATGTGGTGTCGCTCGGTCATTGCGTGGGTTCGTTCACAATGTGTGTGCTGTTCGCATGCAGTCCCCCTCGGCAACGGGTGCCATGACATCGCCTGCTCACTCGGTTGCTTGTGGCACCCGCACCCACGCTACTTCATGCAAACAAGCGCCTTGTTGTAGACTTCGCAAACGTGCAGCATTAAGCCATCAAAGTACTGCAGCATCCACTCACTCACTTGTGACACCCACATGGCAGTCGTCTGTGTCAGTGGCCAAGGGGCTGTGTTGCTCGTTGATATTTTGCTTGGCAAGCTGCAACCACAAACTCCCCGACTGTGGCGTTGTGCCCAGCCACGCATGCGCCTGCACCTGTCATTTCCGTGTAGTACTTGTGTGTGTGCGCTGCTGTCATCGGGGCATCGCCCCTGCATTTACACTGGGTGGAAGGCATGTGCCTGTGCTGGCTCAGGGGCGGCACCACCATGGTTGTCACTGCTGTGCACACACGTGCGGGTGCCTCCGCTTTTCTGCGGCTCCTCCCCCTATGCTGCCAGTTGTGCCTTCTGCAGCTCATACATGCTGCGCCATGCAATGCACGTGCCATTGTGCCATGTGCTCACAGTGTTTGATGGAGCCGCATGCGTCGGCAAGCACAGGGGTGCTGCCACTGCCTCACATAAGTCAACCCTTGAGAGCGCCTTCTCTCAGGTGCAACTATCCACCATGTAGTGACGCTGTGTGCCATGCAACGTGCTGCCATGCGCTGGCACGAACCACACCCATGCCCACAGTGTGTGCAGGTTCAGCTGTAGCCTGGTGGCCGCTCAAGACGGCGTACTCAAGGCTTGCCGGTTCTTGTTTTTGCTTGAGCATGTCGACATGCGGCCCGCACATGGCCATTTGGCTGCTACATGCCGGCATCAGCATCTGCGTTTTTGTGTAAAATGCAAATTCGATGTACTGTAGGGTTTAACAGCGGCGCCTGTGTTTTTTCTTGTCCCTTCTGGGCTTGCATTGGCCATTTGGAAAAAATAAGAAACAGCAAGTTACAGTTGAAGTTGCTGCCGTGCGTTGGCTGCTTCGATCGAGCTCCCTCCCATCGCCACCAACGAAGGCACAGGCTGCCAGCCCCTGCGGCAGCGGCGTTCATTTATCGGTGTCCGCACCAGCAGCAGCACGGCAACGGCAGGTAGCAGCAGCACCAGCAGCAGCCACACGAGTGACAGCAATACACCACCAGCTGCCACTTCATAGCTGCAGCGAAGGCGGGAGTGCGACTGCAGCAGCAGAACGGTACAGCCAACATCGAGTTCCCTGCCAAAGCGACTGGGACACACAGCTAACAGCCCTCGCAGGCTGCCTGCCCTCTTTGAAGCCGGCAGGCTGCATCTGCCACCTGTTCGGAGCAGAAGTCGGCGGCGAGGGCTGTAAGCCAGGCATGGGCCTCTGCTGCGCTAAGGCCGCACCGCAGAAGCCTTCGGAAGAGGCGAGCGAGCAGCTCAGGTCAGAGCTGGTGGCAGGGCGGCGTGATGTGGACCAGAGCAGGAGGAAAAAGGCCACCACTCACGACAACCTCGTCAACGAGCAGTTCAGTCGCGACATCAAAGAGGTCAGCCCTTTTTCTGAGCCCTGAGCACTGTGCCTGCACATATGGCAGCAGGTGCTCTCCAAGCTGGCAGATTTGAGCAGTGCACGTTCCCAAGCCTCAGAGGTGTACTGTACTGTGGTACATTCCTGCCTGCCCCACGCATGGTGTGCAGTGACCAGGAAGCTTTCACCTGCACATGTCGCTGTGCCACTGCAGTCAGTGAAGTCTCGGTCCTCAGCTGCCTGGCATACACATGTGACATAGTCTACTAGTAGTACTATGTAGTAGTACGTGCCGCAGCTGACGTACGAATTACGTACATCAATGGAGGTAGGTGCTGCTCGCGTGCCCTATGCCAGATTGCTTGCAGAATGCCCCTTTACTAGGTACTATGGGTGTGGAGCCCTGGTTGTCGGTAGGCAGGGCATCAAAGACAATGTTGTGAATGGTTTTCCCAGCGCTGGCAACCTTACAAGTCAGCAGCAAGCTTCACATGCCCAAGGTCCACTAGGGTACACCAGGATGCAGTGCCTCAGAACTTAGCATGTCTTTTCGATGTAAACCATCAGACACACTTGTTGTGGGTAGCAATGCACGCGCCTCTTCTCTTTTTTGCTTGACACTTGACGGCCAAGTGCAAACCTCTTTGCTTCGTTGACTGATTGCATGCTCGCCTGCCTGTTGTGCAATGCTCTTCACACAAGGAGTATGACCTGGACAACGATCTCAAGGTGGGGCAGGGCGGCTTTGGCACCGTCTACTCTGTGACGCACCGCAAGAGCGGCGAGAAGTTTGCGCTCAAAGCGGTGGCCATCAAGGGGGTGAGGAACGCCGAGCAGTTCCAAAAGGCAATCTTTGAGGTACGTATGCTGGCGTGTGCGGTGGTGGCATGCACCAGCTGCAGCCATACCGTGCATGAATAGAACGTATGCCTATGTCACTCGCAAAGGCACGGGCTGTACTGTGTGCGTGTTCTCGGCTTCCTCCTTCAGAACCATAGCATGCTTACAGCACAGCTGCCTCTTGCGGTTTCACACGTTTGCTTTGGATTTGGTGTTCCTGCTCTTGTGTCTTCGATCACACATGGCTGGTTGGCATATTTGCTAAACCAGCTGGAAGTGGGCACCGCTCCTGAAGCATGCCTGAGCTGCTGTGGAACAGGTGGCACTGACAAGCCGCATGGCTGCTGTGTGCAGCAAATTGTACAGGTTGACATCATGCTGCGTCTGGACCACCCCAGTGTGGTGAGGCTTCAGGAGGTCTACCACAGCCCACACCACATCTTCATGGTACTGGACTTGTATACAGGTGCATTCGCGGTACATCCATGCCGTATTAGTAGGCCCACGCACGTGACACTGCAATTGTGCATGTGCAGCGCCGCCGCGATGCCTGTCAGCACGCGCATGTATGTAACCAGTCACCATGGCAGCTCCCCGCACCATAAACATGCTCGTGCGGTGCTGTGAGGTCTGAGCATGCTGCACGAGCAGTGCGTAGCTGTCTCTGGCCCTAGTGAAGTACCTAGCTGTCCGCTCTAGCCTGCAGCCTTGCCAGACTGGCCACTGCTGGTCTGGTAACTGCTTGCATTGCTGCTGCCGTGGTTGCTGTGCTGTGCACATGTGCTGCCGCAGGCGGTGACCTGGTGGGCAGGCAGCGCATAGCGAATGAGGGTGACGTCATGGCGGTGGTCAAGCTCATTGTTGATGGCATCCGCTATTGTCACGACCACGGCATCGCGGTGAGCAACGCCTACTGCTGAGCTGGGTGCCTGTGTTAGGTACCTTGCAGTTATGACTGTGAGCATCACATACTTCTGAAGTATGCTACTATTAATAGTACTAATAGTATGGCATGTGGCACACCTTCGTGACACGATGCAGTGCAGGTGGCTGCTGACCATGCGCCATGGCTTGCTCACGCTCACGCCCGGCAACAGCTACATGTCAGCAACGCCCTTCATTTATGTCGAACTGGTACTTGTACAGCGCACCCAGGGCAGTGCATTTATGGCAACTACTGTAGGTCAGCACACACACATTGCTGGATGACTGCAATGACCGCCCCCGTGCCTGCCTACAATGCATAATCGCCACATGCTCCTGCTGATTGCCCCCTCACCCGCAGTGGTGGCCACACAATATTCACGGCCCAGCTACATTGCGCGCGCAGACATGCTACTTCATCTTGATTGGTCTGGTGCATTGACTGTGGTGCTTATTTGTGTGTATGCTACTGCCTAATGAACACCAGCACCGCGACCTCAAGCTGGAGAACATACTGTACGAGCACCCAGGAGCAGACGCAGGCATAAAGGTACGCAGCGCCCTGCTCAACACTGGGGCTGAACAAGTGTGCCAGCCCCAACCTTTCATGCGAGCGGTGTTTGCAGCAGAGCACCCAAGTATCGTGATCAAAAACGCCGCACTTCCTGCAGCAGTGTGCCTTGCTGAGCAGGTTAAGTTGTGAGCGCGTGTGTTTGAGTGCTTCATGCGCATTCATGCCATGAACACATGTCCGCACGCATGAGGACATTGCAGCAACTATGTACCAAACTTGTGTGTCTGCCATGCCATGTGGCGGCCACTTTGTCACAACGCTCTTTTGACTTGGGGATGCATGTGCTGCTGCACGCCTGCTGCTGTGACGCCGCCCTTGCTGCTGAGCACAGATTGTTGATTTTGGGCTGGGCATTGACAGTGGCAACGTGGAGCTCATGCACAACCTGGCCGGAACATGGTATTACATGGCGCCTGAGATATTCAGCGGCAACTACCGCCCCTTTGCAGCAGACATGTAAGAGCATGCACTGCTCTGCTGCAACTTGCAGTGGGCAGCAGCCTACAAGTGCCAGCAGCCGCTGCGGCACCGACATTGCCTGCAAGAGGCTCTGGCACCGCAGTATACTTCAGAAGCATGTACCTCAGAAGTACTTCTCAAGTATACTTGAAGTACAGCAACGTGCCTGCGATTGCTGTGGAAGCAGGTATAAGTGGGCTGTCAAACGGGAATGCACGGCAGTGCACATGCAGCATTGGCACATGCAGCACATGGCACACTTGCGCAAGCAGCATTGCCTTGACATGTGCGCATGCCGTGTGCGGACACACACAACAGTACCAGCGGCAGCTGATTTGGCAATGGCACCATTTGCATGCGTGCACTGTGGCATGCCTTACAGCAGTGTCGTAGCTGCTGCAGCAGCACTACATGCGTTTGCTGTGAGCGTCGCCGCCATGTGTTGCACCATGACACACAAATACCAACACCTGCCTGCCTGCCTGTGTGGCTGCTGCTTGTTAAGCCTGGACTGATTGCAGGTGGAGCATTGGCGTGATTGCGTACGCTCTCATGGTGGGGTGGTTGCCATTTCTTGGGGACAGTGTGGAGGCGCTGAAACAGGGCATACAGACCCAGGAGCCACCCCTAGACACAGAGGACTGGAAGGTACGGCATGTCAGCAGCTACCGGTAGCTATACCGCCAACCCCTGCTAGTATGCGGTAGTGAATCATTACCGCTGACATCAGTACATGGATAACATTGTGAAGCCCGTGTGAGTCACGCACACAAGATTACTAACCCTACCCTAACCCTAAGTTGGCTTTTGAGTGCATTGGCGGAAGTGCACTAGACGGCGTGCTTGTGGCCTCCCATGTGACGTGCCTGCATTGTGCCTCGTGGACTCGTTGCCGCAGGCTGCCAGCAGCGAGTGCAATGACTTCATTCGCCAGCTGCTCACCAAAGACGTTGGCAGGCAAGCAGCTGCCCCTCAGGCTTTTTGACCAGCTGCCTGTGGGCCCAGCTATTGTGTGCTATCATATGCGGCCTCCTAGCCCAATGCTGGGGCCTGTGCTGTTGCTTTCGCCACGACAGCCAGTGGTCATCACCTTCATATGTGCATGGCAGGCAAGAGCCCATGCCCGGTGTGACACATCGCGACTGATGCTGCGTGTTCACGCCAGGCTGGCTGTGATGACAGCGTACATGCATCTGTTCATGATCACCGCCGAGTATGTGCCGGGCACTGTGACACGCCTGGTGTGGGCATAACATGGGCATACATGGGCATACCACATGCACAGCCATCACACACTCACGAATGTGCAACACGCATTGATCCGCGCTGCCCTCCTGGCATGCAGGCGCCCCACTGCCCTTCAGCCGCAGCAGCATGCGTGGCTGGGCGTGCACGGCAGCTGCACCAAGCTGGCCTTCAGACCGCTGGCTGATGATGTCACAACACTCCTCCGGTCTTTCAAGGAGCAGAGCCTTTTGAAGGTGTGGCAGCACCCCATGTGGTGCATCAATATGGTGCCAGCTACAGGGTGTGATTTTGGCTGTTGTGGTTGCAGTGGACACAGCTCTGAGGCCTGGCTGCATACCGCACCAGCACCTGCTCCAGGAAGGCAGTGTCAGCACCCTATCTGCTATGGGTTAACACACTTGCCGACTCAACGGGACAGGTGGCAAGTTATGATAGGTATTGCAGCACCCGTCAGTGCGCAGTAGAAACTGCTGAGCACTTATTGCGCCACTATGTCCAGCGGGACCAGTTATGGTGGCAGGCATGCCAGCACAGCAGCGAGGGGTGAAACCGTGCTTATTTTTATGTGGCACCTTATTAGACATGATTTTGGCAGGTACCTATCAGGGTTGCCCTGTGTTAGTCAACGTCAACTGCATGGCTCTGATGGTAGCATAGGTAGCAGATAAAGGATGGCGCAAGAACGCGTCTGAATATCATGACACTGGCCTAAATTATTAATAAACTTGCTCGTTCTGAAGTACCGGTGTGTATTAGAGGTACTTTAGGTTTTAACTTTACACACTGCTGGCTGCATTGCTGCTGTCTTGGCGTGACAGCGTGTGGCGTTGCAGCTGGTGGCGCGCACGCTGGAGCCCCAGCAGATATCACAGCTGGAGGCTGAATTCAGGTGAGCACCCTCTACTGTGCTCACCAGCAGGACTAGCACTGCAGCCGCTTGCCGTACTGTTCACCATGGTGCATGCAGCTCAATACCTGCCCTTATCGAAATGTACCTTCCTGTCAGGTACATTTTGGCAGGGCAGGACAGTGATGCGCCGTCTCACCACTTTTGCAAAAATGCACTGCCTGCGCTTCTGTGGCCGCCACCCCAGCTCAAGGCATTGCCTGCCAGTCTTTCAACTAGCGAGTCCCGCCTGATGCCTGCTGCAGGGTGGCCAATGCCACAGATCCATGTGCACATGCCTGCACTGGCGTGCCGTGCCATATTTCAAAGTTTGCCTGGTGACGCACTTGCACCAGCCAGGCACACCTGCTTGGCATGCGACACGCACTTGCGGAGTGCCGCATTAATCTATGCAATGCCCCACACACGTGCCGCTTGCAGGAAGGCGGACACAGACGGTACTGGCGAGCTGTCCATGGCCACATTCAAGAGTGTGCTGAAAGAGAGCTGTCTGCTCAGGGACCAGGACATTGAGCAGGTGAACACACATTCACCCATGCACCACCACATGACAGTGTGTGGCTGGGACAAGTGCGCTTGGTGCTGCACATGTCATTGCGTGTGCTCATGTACAGCTTGTCAGGAGTTGTGCTGTTGCGGCGGTGAGCACCTAGGCAGCTGCAGTGCAGCGTGCACGCACCTTGCTCTGTGGGCACTGCTGCGCACCACCTGTCGGCTGGTGCGTAGCACCACGGCACTTGGAAACGCTTATGTGCCATCAAGTGGTATGATTCCTACAGTTACTGTGGCACCTTGTTGGGTGCGCAGTGGTGGAGATGGTTTTGTAACACATGCGTGTTGCGCGGACGCTACGGCTGATGCTAGCTTTGCTGCTGGTGCTGCCGTTCGTCCTTCCGCCGCCGCTACTGGTGCTGGTGTGCAGATCTTCAAAGCCCTTGACATCGCCCACACTGGCACTGTGCAGTTCAACGAGTTTATTGCCGGAGGTGTGTACACCTTACATGTATACACAGAATGCTGTAACTGTGCCCGTAGTGCTGAGCTGCGGCAGTGACGGCGCTGACTTAGAATACTTTGTCTAACCGTGTGTTACAATTTTTGCAAGTGGCACCGCTGCAGTGACTGTCCTGCACAACCATCTCACTACATGGCGCAAGCCCCAAACAGTGAAGTCCTTACAATGTCCACGTGCAGCCTAGCGACAGGTGGCGTCCATGTGCCTTGCCCGTTTGAGCCAGCAAGTGTGTGCAGGTACTGATTACAAGCCTGATGAACCACTATCATGTGCGCAAAGACCAAGGCGTACATACCTGGTGAGCCATTGTCAGATACAGCAGTGACATAGGTGTACACCCCTATGTTTCCATGTGTGCAGGCATCAAGTGGCAGGAGCTGGACGAGCGGCGTCTGCGGCTGGCCTTTGACAGGCTCGACCGTGACGGCAGCGGCGCCATCACGATTGACGACCTGACGTTCACCGTTGGGCGAGACCTCACACAGGAGTAGATACGCGCTGCCATTGCCGAGTTTGACCAAGACAAAGACGGCCAGGTGACGCTCAAAATGACGTGGTTTGTGCGGCGCACTTGATGCATTGAAATACTTCCAAGTACTTGAGTATACTTAGTACAATTCCTCAAGTATATAGTAGTTGCCTGGGGTGCTGTGTTTGAGGGGCTCCCCCTGCGCACTGGTACCTCCCAGGGTGGACGAGGCCGCCATGTATATAGGTCAAGAAGTATAGATACTTCAAAGTATATCACTCCAGATGGACTTCGCATATGCAGCCAGCAATGCATCTGCAACTGCCTGTGCGACAGTTGCCTTTGACACGCGTGCCAGTCATCTCACGCATCGCCATATATGTGCTGGAGTGGCTGCTGCCCTGTTCACGGAATGCCGAGCTGCGCAGCTGCGCTTTCGCTTTTGACTGCGACAGCATTGATGCAATTGCACCCCCTGGTGTGTGCACATCGCTGCTAACTCCACCGGTGCTGGCTGGGCACCCCTGCCACCGGTGTTTACATGTGCTGGTGCTTGCACAGGTGGGCTGTGCTGAGTTCTGTGCAGGGATGCGCAGGTCAGGAGCGGACCTCGGCGCGCTGAGCACTGCCACCATATTGGGGAAGCATGTACATGGTGGTGGAACAGGTGTGTGCCATGGCATGCCATTACCCTCGGCTTACACACTTGGCTGGCCTCTGAGCATGTGGATGACCGACATCAACGTGTGGCACTAGGCGGTGCCACCCACGGCTGATGCGCAAATGAATGTGAAATGTTAAATGCTAAGTGGGCCTGCCATGCTTGTGGCTGCAACACAACATTTGGCAGCGCCTGTCAGCTTGTATACGATAATCTGTCACACCGTTGCTGCAGCCCTGCTTCATGACCACTACAAAACAGGGGCACGCCACACCGCACTCGCCCACAACATGTGCTGGCATGCAAATGGTCCTGCCTGTCTCATTGTGGCTTGCAGGCGTGCCGCGTTGTGTGTCATCTCCACCCCGGCATCCGGACGACCCAGGAAGGGCAAGGCACCTGCTGCCACCATCGACACTCAATCTTCTGCAACGCTTACCGCAGCAGCTGCACTTGCAACTCACTCCAGCCTGGCAAGCGTGCTTTTGCACAGTGAATCACAATGTTGGCCAACCAAAACCTGATGTTGTGGCGATGCATGCATGTGGTGCATGGCGTGACGAGACACCCATGAACATTGCACTGCATTGGCTGACCCACCTCCATGTCCCTTGAAAACCCTTTTGCAGGTCGCACGCGTGGTTTCAACCTAACTGACTGGGGCGCATGCAACCACAAACATGTACCGGTACACTGCTGCGGACTGCTGGAATGCGCAGTGCGTACTGCCACTGGAGGCCACAACAGAGGCACAGCACACAATTGTGGCACTGCCACAGGGCGCCTGCATTACGGCGCGCAGCAGCATCCATACGTGGCACGGCTGAACTGCAGTCTGCAGCCGCAGCAGGGCACTGGCAGTACAGCAAGGGCAAAATGCTACACAGGTTGGGGCCGCAGGCGCTGCAAGCCCGCAGGTCAGCAACCATCTGCCGCTGCCTGCAGCTGTGCGCGCCCCCACCTGGCGGCACCAACTTACATGCCTCGGCCGCACAGTCTCAGCCGCACCCGGACACTGAGCTTTGTACGTCAAAATCTCTTACCGCTGCCCGTGCCCCCGTGGCTGTGCCGCTGCCCCTGCAGCCAGGCGTGCACGTTCCTGGCGGCCGCCCCTTGTCCTACAAGCACTGGCCCTCCAACCTCCCACTGGGTGCCGATGCGTGTGCGACATGGTTGCAGCCTGCCCCAGGCGCAGGGGGAGGGACCAGGGCGGCGCGCTCACCGAGGTCGAGGCGTCCAGCAGTGAGTGCAGAACAACTGAGGGGCAGAGCGGGTACCAGCTTGTGCAGGGCCAAATGGTGCACAAAGCTCACCACAGGGTGCTACTGCCCCGGCTGCGCCGCGCTGTGCGTTTCGTCAGCTGTGGGGCACTGTGCAGGCTCATGCAGAGCGCACATGCGCCAGGCGCTTGGTGGAGGCTTCTGGCACCCATGACGGCACGCTGCACTGCACATTGCAGCTGCCAGTGGGGGGGCTTGATTGGTGTGCTTGCCATGTTGCGCCATGTACGCTGGCCCTTGCCACTTGAAAACGGTACTTGTTGAAAACGGTACTTGTGTACTTCAGACGCCCTCAGGAGAGGAACAGGGTCGGACTGCGCCTGTATTGCACCCAGGCTTGTTGGTGCCCACCCACAGCATCACGGTCGTAGGAACTTGGCCCACAATAAAATTTGCAGGCAGTCATGCTCGAATTGTTTGACAGGTTGCCCACAAACTGCTTGCGAGTATCGGCAGCTGCAAGGCGCTGCCAAAAATAGCGCAGCCAAGGCAAGGCAGGCAGACAGCGAATGGCACATAGAGCCCCTCCGTTGTGTGTTGCGTGTGCGCCGCGGTTTCAGGTGGTGTACGCCTGTCATGTGCAGTGACTCTCTTGAGACACCTTATTCATTGAACATCAGCATGCACGCATTAGGTATACCGTGGAGCAGCTGCACATGGTCCTGCGTTGACATGCAACTCCAAGTTGCGTCCCTGGCATATCCGCATGGCCCTGTGACATGGCGGCCTTGCCTGCCGAATAAGTGCCTGCACACTCGGCAGTCACTGCCAAACAGCACACATTGGCATGCAGAAAAGTATGCCCACACATGTACTTGTACTTGTACTTGTATTTGCACCTGCTGACGCACAGGTACCACAAACCCAGCCCAGCCCAACCGAGCCCACCACAGCACGGCAGCAGCACCGCCAGCAGCTGCTGCTGCCACTCCGAGTCTCCCCACCAATCTTCGAGACGGCTGCTGCAATAGCTGCCGTTCCATACATGCTGACATCAACCCTTCTACTCATCATTTGCCACTACTGTACAGAGCCTTCCGCCACCTGCGACTTACAGCATTTATGAGTCACAGCATGTACGCCGCAGCCAGGGACAGGCCGCCAGTGAGTGCAAACAGCACGCAGCTGCTGTTCTGGACGGACTGATTCTTGACCAGCTTCGGCTGCAGCGCCCACATAATGCGCCGTGCTGATGCCAGGTAGTGGTATATGGCTGGGAATGCCACGCACAGCTTCGCAATGGAGCTGTACTGAGAGGCGGCCACTGCTGCAGCCATCGCTTGCACATCCACTCCTGCTAGTGACAGGGCGCCAACGCCGTACAGCCCTGCGAGCATGAACGCAAGCAGGACAGCGGCAGCAGCATGTGTGTGCAGAATTAGGGTATTGTGTCATCTGCGACTGCAGAGACGCCATGCACACTGCGGTTGAGACAAGGCTGCACGAGGGTACACAGCGGTGCCTTGGCAGCTGCCGCCCTTTGCAGCAGCACCATCAGTCAACTACTACTGATGGCGTGGAGCGGAACAGCATGGCGACCCTCCTCGACGGGAGCAACGGTGACGCTTACCAGCAACCAGGGTGCACCCCGTGGATCTGATGGTGGCTGCCGCCAGCGCAGCCATGGGCTCGTGTAGCACGGTCACATGCGGCGACAGGGGTCTCCCCAGCTCACGCTGTCGGCGGTGATCGAACGACAGTGGCGCACAACTTGCAGCCGGGCTGGTGCGCTGCCGCAGCAGTGACTTGTGGCCACCCCAGGCGACCGCCAGTCTCAGTTCCGGCGCTGCCGATGCCGTCGCAGAAAAGCAGGTCCTGCACATGGCTGCAGTTGGTCGATGCTGTGTGTGCCCTGCCCTGCCTTCAGTCCGTCTCTCACCACAAACACTTCAACTACAACTTCAAGTATCGCATGGCCAGCGAGATTGTATTTGTGTAGTGTGGAGGCTGTGGCAGCAGCCCTTACCCACCACACGCCCCCTCTCACAGGCATGGCTGCTCCAACGCCGGCTGCCGCGTCAGCCATGCCAACGCAGCCCTTCCTCCCTCTGAGCGCGGCGGACTCATTTGGTCCAGATGTGCAGTGCATCACCCTGGGCTCAGGGAGATTCCTTCGCACAGTGCTGGTGCCTGCCCTGCTGGAGACAGGAGCCCGCTGCGTCATTGCCCAGCCTAGGGGCAGCTCCTTCGTCACAAGCGTGCTGTCTCGCGCTGCCCCTGAGTACGAGATTGACACCGTGCCTCTGCAGGGTGAGACAGTCACCAGACGTGTCCCTGTGTCAGCAGTTGGATCTCTGGGGGACGAGGCGGGGCGGCAGGCCTTTCTGTCTCTGCCAGCCAAGCTGCCAGGGCTGCGCTATGTAGGGGTGGGGCTGACGGAAGGGGGGATCAAGGAGGGAGGAGAGCATGTAATCCTGCTGGCGCAGCTGCTTGGTGCCTGCGAGAGGGCGCAGACAGCAGGCCACCTCTCCGTCATCAACACCGACAACGTGCCTCAGAACGGTGATGTGCTGCGGCGGCTGGTGGGGGGGTGCGCGGGCGGTGCGAGCGACGCGTATTTGGATGCGCATGTGACGTTTCACAACACCATGGTGGACTGCATTACTTCGCACCGCGAGGGGGACACTGTGGTGCCGCGTGCGGAGGCCCTGCCCGCGAAGGCACTCGTCATCGAGGTGAGCACACAGCGAGCAACTTCAGGTTTGCACATTATGTGTGTGTATCTTGTGTGTATCCTCTAGAATTGAGTACCAGTTTTATTTCCTGATGCAGTTGTGTCAGCAGCGGCGGCAACGGCGACAACACACCCCTGAACTGCACCTGCTTTACCTAGTGCCTGCATCAGTGGGCTTGCACCACATGCACACCTCCACACCCATAAATCTGGCGTCACCAATACTCAGCCAGCGACATCCACCCGCCGCGCCCCCTCTCTATTCACCTGCGCCACCATTACAATACCACCTCACCTCACCAACAGGACCTGCAGCGCGTGCTGCCAGCGGCGCTGGCGGAGGCCCCAGGCGTGGTGCTGCGCCGCTCCAAGGGGCTCATCGCCAAAGACCACGCCATCAAGCTGCGCGTCGCCAACGGAACGCACAGCGCCGCGGCACACATCATGGCCCTCAGCGGACTGGCCGACACCACACGCTGCGCCGACCACCCACAGATCATCGATTTTCTCGATGGTCTCTACGAGCGGGACATTGCCCCCGGCTGCGTAGCGGACCTGTCGCTGCCGCGCGCTGAGGTGGACGCGGCGTGGCGGGAGTGGCGGGGCCGCCTGAGGCGCGCCAACTTCGGCCTCAGCACCTTTTTCATAACCCAGAATGCGTACGCAAAGCTGGGGCTGCGGCTGGTGCCCACGCTCAACGCGGCGCTGCGCGCGCGGCGGCTGCCGTCGCGCCACCTGTGCGTTGCCATTGCGGCCCTGCTGCGCTTCATCACGCCGCACGCCCCGCTGACCGGCACCGCTGCAGCTGAGCAAGCCGCGCCCGGTTCTGGTGTCGATGGCCCTTTGGAGCGGCTGGGGGTGCCTGAAGGCTCATCCACTGTGTCATGGGCGCGCATGAATGTTTGGCCGCAGAGTGGTGCCTGCGAGGAGTACGCCCCGGGCCTGAGGGTAGACTACTCCAGCGGGCTGTACTCATTTATGCACAGCGCGGGTGCTCAGCAGCTGGCGGACGCGTGGCAGCGCAGCGCCAGCAGTAGCGGCGGCAGTGGGGTGGCTGCGGCGGTGGTGGATGCGGTGCTGTGTTGCCTGGAGCAGCAGGGCATGGACATGGGAAGCGCATTGGCGCGGCCGGCGGCGGAGGCGGTGGCGGCTGTGTATGCGCAGCTTGTTCGCGGAGCCAGGTGGGTGCGCTGCTCTAAACACAGCATGAAGGTGTTGTATCATGTGTTGTGGTTTTGCCTCCTGGGTGTGTTGACCACAGGCCGGCATGGTCACGGTATGGCACCAGCTTTCACTGCATGTGTGTGCACTGGTGAGCCTGCTGTCTGGTATTGTGCTTGGCTGCACAGTTATTGTGTGCAATGGGCCATGGTCTGGGTTGCGGCAATGTTGCACAACCAGTTGCATGCAGCTAGGTGTGGCGTGTCCTTGTTTCAGTACACCTGCGGCCCTACTGCCTGCAGCTGTTCAAAGCATTGTGGTGCGTGTCATGACTTCAAGACTCTCAGCTAGACGGGGCAAGTGTGTCGTCGGCCTGTGATTGCGATGCCACTGCACCCTGCATGTAGACAAGCTTAGTGCAGTGATACCCGGCAAGGGTTGTGTCCAAACATCACACAATATTCCATGCACAACATATAGCTGGTGTTGTTGCAGGTGCACATACTACAGTAGTAAGTGCTTGCACCAGTCTACTGGCATGCCCAGTACACAATACGCAATCAGTCATTCCCCCCACCACCATCCCTGCCCACCGCCGCTGCACGTTGTGTGTGTTGGAATCACACACACACACACACACCAAGCAGCGTGCTGGAACTGCTGGAGCAGCTGGTGCGCGAAGACAAGGGCGCCGACAGCGTGCCCACCACCAGTGACACCGACAATGCCCCAGCCGAGCACACCCAAACCCTGGCGCTGCACCAAGTGGGCGACGCAGTCCGAGCAGAGGTGGCCGCAGTGGAGGTCATTGACCTGCACACCCACCTGCTGCCGCCCTCCCACCCCCCCCTCTCCCTGTGGGGCATCGACGAGCTGCTCACCTACCACTACCTCGTCGCAGAGTACTTCATGGCCGCCGCGCCCCCCCACGCCCCCACGCCAGAGGCCTTCCACGCGCTCCCCAAGCAGCGCCAGGCGGAACTGGTCTGGGCGGGACTGTTCCTGGACCGTTCTCCACTCTCAGAAGCGGCCCGCGGCGTGCTGACCACGCTGAGCGCGCTGGGGCTGGAGGCGGCGGCGCGGCGCCGCGACCTGGGGGCCATCCGCGCGTGGTTTGCTGAGCAGGAGGCGGAGGCGTACGCGGAGCGCGTGTTTTCGCAGGCGGGCGTGCGCTACTGCGTCATGACCAACGTGCCCTTTGATGCCGCGGAGGTGCGCCACTGGCGGCCCACGCGTGCTCAGCACAGCGCGCGCTTCCGTGCGGCGCTGCGCGTGGACCCCCTGCTGAAGGGCGACGTGGCGGCGGTGCTGGCGGCCGTGCGGTCCGAGGGGCTGCCGGAGACGCTGGAGGGGGTGAGGCGCTACCTGCGGGGGTGGGCGGACACGCTGCGCCCGGAGTACCTCATGGCCTCCACCCCGCACGACTTCCATGTGGCGGAGGAGGAGGTCAGGGCTGCGGCGGCCGCGCACGACGCTGCGGTTGCGGCTGGGGTTGGTGCTGCCGCAGCTGCTGCTGAGCAGCCCGTGGGCGGCGGCAGCGAGCTGCTGCTGCGCGTGCTGCTGCCGCTGGCGGAGGAGCTGCGGCTGCCGTTGGCTCTCAAGCTGGGGGCGCACCGTGGGGTTAACCCTGGGCTGCGCGGCGGGGGGGATGGGGTGGTGACGGGGCAGGTGTGCGTGCTGCGGCTGCTGCTCACCCACTTTCCTCGGGTAAAGTTCCTTGGAACGTTCCTGGCGCGCTCAGAGCAGGTGAGACACCATTGGGGGGGGGCTGGAAACACTGAAAGCTGTGCTGGGGAGCAGTGTGTATGGTTGCAGGCTTCGGGCATGGGTTGCAGCCACCATTCATCAGTACTGTGTTGTGATGCGGATTCGCAACCGCGCCATAGCACGGCTCAGCTGCTGCTAGAATTTGCGCTTTTACGCCTGCATCGTGCTTTCCGGTGTGCATCCAGTTTCAGCTGGCAAAAGCCACACAGCTGCTGTCTTGCGCTGTGCAGCACCTTCTCTCGACCAGCACTGGCACACACAAGCTGTGCCTCATGATGCCGCTGATTACCATGCTCACCATGCCTGCTGCTGGTGTCTGCCTGTGGTGTGCACAGCACGAGGCGGTGGTGCTGGCGAACAAATTTGGCAACTTCCACCTATATGGATGCTGGTGAGTGCCCATCACTGAGCTTGAATACAGTACTTCAAAAGGCTTATGTACATGCCGTCTTGTGCCAAAATAGTCGCCCGGGTCTTACACTCGATAGTTTATTGCGTGCCTCCCAAAATAGCCTACCCGCCCAGTCAGTTTCTATTGTCGGCAGTAGTACATGCAGCAAAATGCATGCACAGTGCTGATTTGGCTACTCCCAAAATAACGTGCCCCCCACTTTATTTTGCCCCTCCCAAACTTCCGCCCCGGGCAACTAGTTAGGCACAACACGGTACCACCAGTAGTACATATGTAGTTCGAGTTATATGCACTGGCACATGCGCATTGCGTTTCATCCCAGGGTGACGGCCCCTACCGGTGGACACACCTACAGCTGATGGCTTCAATATGAGTTTTCATATGCCCAGTAATGGCAGACATCATGGCTTGCATATGGCTATCAGTGGCTAGCCTTCCTTTTAAAGCCGTTTTGCCGCGCATCTTGCTATGCCTTGTCTTCTGGTTGCATGGCAGTATGCTGAGTTGCAAATGGTACAATTTGGCAGTGTTCTATGTGGCATGTGCTACCGGTGCCGGATTCTAGGCCTCCAAGGCTTCTACTGGTATCAAATTTGTAACCCAGAGTAAACAGTCAAGGCTGCTGCCGGAGTTTGTGCAGTGTCACAAACAGGAAATAAATGTTTACAATCCCAGAACAGGATGGCTTGCGTGTGGACACTTTTGCTGATGCTGCTGCTGCCATTGCTGCGGGTGCCCTTGCTCTCCCCTCCCCGCAGGTGGTACTGCAACAACCCGTCCATGATAGCCGAGATCACCGCCATGCGCCTGGAGATGCTGGGAACCGCATTCACTGCTCAGCACAGCGATGCGCGCGTGCTGGACCAGCTGCTGTACAAGTGGCAGCACTCCCGCGCTGTCATAGGTGACGTGCTGGCTGCGCAGTTTGAGAAGATGGTGGCTGCCGGGTGGTCGGTCACAAGGGAGGAGGTGCGAAGGGGCGTGTGGAGGCTCTTTGGAGGTGCGTATGAGGAGTTCATGGCCAAGGAGCTGCTGCTGTGACGTAGCAGAGAGGGGCCTGCTGAGCACAGGGAGTATGGCACGGAGGAGCTGTTGGGAGCATGGATGCTTGTGCAGCAGTCGCAGCAGGCTTGAGAGGTGGTTGCTGCTTGGATGGCTGGGATGTGCTCGGCAGTACTGGTGTCTGGTAGTATAGTCACAGATGTCAGAGTAAAACACGTGCCACAGTCGTGCAGTGGCACTGAAAGGTTTGCAGCGGTCATACATGCAACACTTAGCGCGAGCCCATGCTACTTTTTCATCCATGCCACCTGAATGTGTAATTGTTTGGGTCCAGCATATACCCAGCAGAGGCAGCCGCAGCGTGTCCCCAGCAGTCGAGCAAGGCTTGGGGTACCAGGTATGTTTTGCCCCAATGCCTGGTGCCTTCAAGGTGCGCGCCCTTTTCGGTCATCACACAACTTGTTCAGGGGGCGGCATGCTGCTCACCAACAGAATACAACAATGTGCTCCGGGCATTTTCACCTGGCAAGTCGTGCTGCACAGCTGCACTGCCTGTGCTGCTGCTCCTGCTATTTGTGCGGTGCACAACGTGCAGCATGTGCTTGCCTGCACCTGCCCGTGCGCTTGAGGGCAGCTGTAAAGGTAACCATGCAGGTGAGGCGTGTATGAACTCAATGCTTCGACACCCTTGCGTCATGAGCTTACTGCCAAAAAAAGTCTGTTTCCAGGCAGGTTGGAAGTTTGAACTTCAACTTACCCGTGTCCAACTTCACACACCTGAAGTTTAAGTTCAAGTTGCCCCGGGCGATCACGTCCATCAGAAGCGAGCGGCAAGTCACCTTGCGACACGCCCATCATGGACACCAGTCCTGGGCCTGCCACCCTACCCGAGGCCAAGATGGCGGAGGATGGTGCTGACTCTGCACTAGCTCCTGCGGAGACGCCTTCGCACGCGCAGCCAGCAGCAGCCGCTGCTGCCGCTGGCCTCCTTGGCCTCGGACAGCCCCCTCCCTCACAGCAGCAGCAACAGCAGGCGGAGCAGCGGAAGCAGCAGGCAGCGGCGGCAACGGCAGCGGCGGCGCAGGCCGCGGCTCAAGCTGCTTTCCCCCTGACCAAGGCAAAGGACTCAGAGTTCGCGCAGGCGCTGCTTGCGACCGTGCTTCGCACTCCTGGGGGTGTTGCCCTCAACGAGGTGGCGGAGGCGATAGTGGTGCGTGGGAAAAAGCTGGTCAAGACCACTCTCAAGGAGATGGGGTACGGTTCCCTCAAAACGTTTCTGGAGAGGCAGCCCATGCTGAAGGAGCAGGTAAGGGACATGAAGTGTACACACACTGCTTTGTACCTTGCTGTGCTGATCGTGGTGTTGCTGGTGCCACTTGTACAGCTGCGTGTACCCGGGAGAAACTATCCTTGGAGCTGTTGGCAGTAATATTGTGCAATGCCAGTGTGACAACCCATGTTTCCAGAGGTGGCGTTTTTTCATTGCATCTGTGCAACACGGGTAAAAACCTGCACATTGTACTTACCTTTGTGCAGCCCGCAGCATTGCCACGGCAATGCGCTGACTGAAACAGCATAACATGTACTACAGTAGTAGGTGGCGAGCGGCTGCGCGAAAGCGAGATAGCCGCACGCTTGAAAAAAATGACAAAAATGACACGCCACCATAAACGTGCCCCTGCAGCTGGCCTCCCCTTTCCCACTCATGAAGTGCGCTGACGAGCAGAGGCAATTCCCAACAACATCAGCCCACAGGGCCTGTCCCAAGCCAAAGTGCCTGAGAATACATAACCACGCTGCCACAACACCTCGTTGATTCTTGATCCGTTTGCAAATGCGGCCGCTGCTTGTGGTGCCGCTGTGGGGCAGGTGCACTTGGTGGGCGAAGGGTCCACCCTCAGATGCGTCCCCGGCCCAAAGCCTGCAGACGCACAGCCTGCCGCTGCGCCCACGGTGGTGGTGCAAGCACCAGTCATGACTGCCGCCACAGCAGCGCCACGAACATTTGTGCCGGTGCCGGCGCCGGCACCGGCGTCGGCGCCGTCGCCGGTGCCAACGCAGCCAGCACCCGTGCCCACCGCACTGGCGGCACCACCAGTGCAGCTGCCGCCGCAGCCGCAGCCACAGCCTCTCGGGTTCCAGCTGCTGCTGCAGCGGCAGGCGCAGCAGCAGCAGGTGACGCCGCAGCAGCTGACGCAGCAGGTGCAGTCGGGGGGACTGCTGCTGCGGCAGAAGACAAAGACCGGCAGCGACGCACCTGTGTCTCTGCCGGCGGTCGGGCCGGTGCAGCGCATGCTGCTGGCGCCGCGGGCCATGCACGGGGTGGCCAATGCTTCCCTGTTCACGGCGCACCTGGCGGTGATGACGGCGTCTGCGGCGCCCAACTGGGGGCTGCTGGGCGTGCTGGCAAACAGGAAGCAGCAGGAGGGGCGGCTGTACATGGACACGGGGGACCCCATGTGTGTGGTGGTGGCGGGAGCGGCAGGGTCGGGCAGGAGCCACACCACGGCCGTCATTGCAGGTGGGTGCAGGTAGCAGGAGCAGCGTGCCAGTGTGCGAAGTTGCAGGAGAGTGGCAGTGGCTGTGGTGATTTGGCTGCTTTGGCATTGCCTGCCATTTGGTGCGCTGGCAGTACTGTGCCGTAGAGTAGAGCATGGTAGGTCGCATCAGCGACTGCCGCGACTGCCCATTTGGTGCTCAAATACGTACGCGCCATGAAGAGGCCAACACTAACACAGGCACAAGCGGCCAATGTTGCACAGCACAGGATGCGGACAAGTTACCATTTCTCGGGTAGTTGGGTGAACACGGATGCGCTTATGGGCTAAGGTGGCCATTTGCAGTACTCGTAAAGCACCGGGAACATGATACCCTGTTTTTAAGTATGCACCCTGTGCTGCTGGTGATGATGGCTGGCAACTTTGCTGTCATTTATTAATTGTGAACACAGTGGGCATGTGTCTGCTACTGTAGTTGGCAGCACATGCGACTTTGGTGACACTTTGAGATACAGTACCACAAACCAAGATGTTGGTGTTCTGTGTTTATGCAACTGGGGTGTCACCATCATGTTTTTTTTTCAGCAGCGAGCAGTTGGTATTCTGCACCCGCAACATGCACAAACCTTATTCCAGTCTGGGCAGCGTGCCGGCCACTGCTGGCATGCTTGCAAGTGAAAATGCCACATACTCCATATACTTCTAAGAAGTACTTCAAGTGAAGTATAATTATAATGTAGCACCCTGTGATCAACAGGCAGCGCACAGACATACTACTAGTAGTACGTGCCAACTGCCATCCCCCCGCACCCCACCTTACCCATCCCCCCACGCCACCATGCCACCACTGTTACGCCCCTCCCCCCCCCCCCCGCTCAGAGAACTGCCTGCTGTCAGTGCCAGGCGTGGCGGCGGGCGCCCCCGCGGCCACCCTCCTGTGCCACTACAGCCGCGACGCCACGGGCTTCTCCCACCTGGCCACCCTAGGCCACCAAGACCCGCAGGTCCGCTCCGCCGGCGCAGCCAACGCGGTGGTGCCCAGGGTGGTGGTGCTGGTGCCAGCGTCAGCCTTGGCGGCCCGCTCGCAGGCATACGCGTGTCTGGCCCATGTTGAGGTTCGGCCGCTGCTGCTGGCGTGGGCGCAGCTGACCGCAGCACAGCTGGGAGCCCTGCTGGCGCCGCGCGTGTGCCAGGCCGCCGCCACCCAGCCGGGGGACGCAGCGCTTCTGCACAGCACACTGGCTGCTGAGCTCATGGAGCTGGAGGTGGAGAGCGGGCGCGGGCAGCGGCGGACATATGAGCAGTTCAAGGCGGGCCTGCTGGACAATGCTGCGCTGGGGCCTGCGAGGCGCCTGCTGGTGCTGCAGTTTGCGCTGTTGGACGAGGTGGTTGCGGAGTCTGGCAGGAATGCGGCGCGCGCGCAGGGGGCGCGCACGTTCCAAAGCATGTTCCAGGTGAGGGAGGGGTTGCCGCGGTCACGGGGGGGGCGGCAGTGGGTGTACTCCTGTGTGTTGCGGCGCACATTGGTGTACACGGCCTTCCTTCAACGCGTTTTGTCAGTGGTCGTGGTGGGGGCCTTCACGGACGCTGCCGCACTTGTGTGTGCCATCCAGCAGTGCACTGGAGGCACACGTGCGCCTCCCAAGCACCATTGGCACCACCACCAGAGTTGTTGCCACATCACCACAACATCCCCCCCCCCCACCCCCCACACAGCACCTGCCTCAATGCCACATACCCCCCGTGCCGACTGCATGCCATTTCCGCCTGCATCAACAGGGCGAGCCGCCGGTGATCATAGCAGACGCATCCGCCCCCGCCATCACCCCAGAGGACGCTGCCAGCCTATTTGCGGCGCTGCTGCTGCACCTGCGCTGTGTGGACGCGAGGCGCAAGCTGGTCGTGCTCGACGGCGCCCACCGCTACATGGCCACCGCCGCCGCCACCACCAACGGCACCACCGGCCTGCGCTGCCCGCTGGCTGCGGAGGTGGTGGCGCTGTGCGCGGCGCCGCGGCAGTCGCGTGCGCGCTTTGTGCTGAGCACGCAGTCGCCGGGCGCGCTGCCGCTGGAGCTGCTGCACGCGGCCACGCACGTGTGCGCGCACCGCTGCGGCGCCGCCACCCAGTGGCTGTGGCTGCTGCGGCGGGAGCTGGACCTCCCGGAGGAGGCGGCGCGCGATGTGCGCCTGCTGCAGCCGGGCGACGCCATTGTGTTTGCGCGCGGCGCGGACGTGCCCGTTGGGGAGGGCGTCGGCACCGCCAAGGAGCCCTGGTTTGGGGCGCGTGTGCGGCACAGACTCACAGGCGGCACCAGCAGTGCCCCCACATCGCGCTTCGCCAGTGTGTCTGGCGTGGCGGCCGCAGCTGCTGCCAATGGCGCTCCTGCCGGGAGGGCACAGGGGGCCACAGCGGGCGGTGCTGCTGCTGGAGCACCGCATGCGTCGGCGGTGTCTCCTGCGGTGGCAGCGGTGGTGAGTGCGGGTGCTGGCGACAGGGCGGCAGCAGGCGGCGGCGATGTGGTGAGCATGGCTGGGGAGGAGGAGCTCGCTCCTGCTGAGCACGCTGTCAAACGGCACCGCATGGGGTAGTAGTGGTTCACACAACCCCAAGCTATTCGTGCAGGGTGGATCGGATCGTTTGCCGCCACGGTTTTGAGTGCGCCAGCACTCAGCAGCAGTGAGTGCCATTGCGGCAACAACAGGAGAGGGCGTGCCCGCACTGGCCGGGTCGATATGTGGCAGTGCTGCCGCAGTGGCTTCTCCACAGGCATTGTGGGGCAGCAGCATGCTGCAGCAGCTGAGTGGATTGGGGGCATGTAGCGCGGTAGCAGCATGCACACAAGGGCTGGTCACAGTGTATGACACATGAAATGGCTGGGCCGCAGACACATAGGCGCAGGCACGAGGTGGGCGCTGCTGGTCTGAGCAGCCTGCCATTGAGGCAGTGGCCAAATTCGTGTGCATCACATGACACATGTGTCCACTTGTTCACATGGGGGGCGGATGAAAATCACACATACACGGTTGCACAGCAGGGGGCCTCCACACCTGGGAAGGCAAGTGAGCTGGCCTGGAGGTCCTTTCACTGCACCTACTAGTAGCTGCTGATCAGCTGCGACATACATGTGCACATTGACGCGACGGAGAGCATGAGAAGTGCCACCACAAAAAAAAACAGCCCCCCCAAAAAAACATGCACAAAAAGTGGGTGCCTGGCTGCTGCACATGATTCAATCGCTCTTTTCGCAGAAGGGAGAATTTTCTTTGAAGAGGAGGGAGCTACAGCCTCTGTGCTGAGCACACGTGCACTTCATGTGTGTGCTCAGCAGTGCTTTAAGCCTTTTTGCTGCTCAGCGCTCGAGCTGTGTGCCGCACTGCTGCAGGCTGCTCATCAGGCTGCTCAGCACTGCTGCTGCTGCTGGATGCAAGCTTATGGACTCAGGGGAGACCTATAAAATACTTCGATTCTGGTCCAAGGCTAGGGATGCGACGAAACGTATATGAGCGAGCCATATACGCTGTATACGGTCCGTGTATACGCCCATAGTTCACTTC
>JAULBY010012025.1:0-23496 GCA_032358315.1 Ophiocytium majus | reverse complement strand
CCCGTTCCCTCCTGCCCAAGCGCGTGACTCGCTTCAAACCACATGTATGTACTACACTGGCAACATGCCAGGCTGTCTTTAGAGTATACACAGTGCTGAGCATTGCCAGCTTGTTTGCTAATACCAGCGTATCTGATTATCCCTTTTCTGGTCACGCGCGCACCGTATGCTAAGGGCTTTCCGCGCCCTAAGCGGAGTTTAATAAGAGTACTACACTGGCAGTTGGTGCGACGGGAACCCATGTCCACAACCAAGGATGCTGCAGCAGCACTGCTGCAAAGGGTGGGAGAGTCACCTGGTTGACGTAGTGGTACTCCTCCGGCCCCTCCAGCGCCCACCGCTCCCGCTCCTCGTCGTCCGCGCCCTTGGTCATCTGTCAGCGCATCAGCGCGTGCACAGCAGCCCATGCGCCATGTTATATGTACGTGAAAGTACATAACACTTCAGAAGTAGTATGCTACTAGCAGTGCAGTGTACATGTGTACACGCCAGCTACAGCTGCAGGCGGCGCGAAGGCTCAGTGTGCATCATGAGCAGCAGCGCCGGCTCAGGCGACGACGTGGGTTTCGCTGGCGTCAACAGGGTAGAATGCAGGCTGGGCATTCCGGTGTTGCGGCACATGGAGGAGAAGCCGGGAGGGCTGGCTGAGGTGTTGGCATTCTCCAGGGACAGGCGCGGGGAGGAGGGGATGACCTGTGCTTGGCGACCGGCTGCTGACAGATGTGTGTTTGGCAACCTGCATCCTGCACAAAGGGCACCTTTTGTAGCAACCACGTGGTCCATGTGAGACCCATACTGCACACGGTGATTATGTGAGTTAAGCACACCGAAGTCGCGAGTTCACTGCGCATGTTTTACATGCAGGAAAATGATATACCAACCAGCACCGGTCTAACTGTTCACAAGCTCACAACAGGGTTGAAGGCGCGCACTCGTGCAGCGCGTGGGGCGAGCGCACACCGGACATACAGGTTCACGATATATTTCCAACCAGGTATGTGGTCAACTGTTCGCAAGGTCAGAACAGCGTCGAAGGCGCATATTGTACGGCGTGGGAGGGCGCGCTCACCTGGTAGAAGATGTGGAAGTTGCGCTCGTTCTCGCTCTGGTTGGGGATGCGCACCTTCTCCAGCAGGTACGTCTCAATGGCCGCGCCCAGCAGCAGGCCGCGCTTGTCAAACAGCAGCTCAATGAACTTGCCGAAGCGCGACGAGTTGTCGTTGCGGATGGTGCGTGCGTTTCCAAACGCCTCCAGGATGGGGTTGCTCTGCGCGGGCGCGACGCCACCCAGCAGCAGCAGCGGCCACAGTGAGCCACCATTGTGCACGCGTGCCTTGCCCCATGGCACACACGGAAGGCCTGCTGTGCACTCTGTCAGTGCCATGTGGGAGTGCCGCTGTCGCCATAAAACTGAATATGCTCGTCTCGTGCTAATTATTTTACAATGATCAAGTCGACGAACATGTAGCAACCAGCAGCTCCCATTTTTGATACAGTACCTCAGAAGTATGTTGAAAGCGGGCTGCAACACGTCCTTTGTCATATTTAGCAACATTTAATCCTGTGTTTGTTAAAACAGTACCAGTTGATCCCGTAACAGCAAATAGGCACAAAAACCCAGCGCAAATAAATATCAGAGCCGTCATCAGCTCTCCCAATACGTGTTCCAGCTGTGCTGCTCGAGGGGTGGGCCGCCTGCTCTTGCGTGATCCTGCCTCGCAACCGCCGCTTTAAGGCTTCCTGCAGCTGGTCGCTGGCCAATCAAAATCAGCTGTGCCTTAGTTGTGCGTTCGTTGCTCCTGCTTGCATGTCCTGTGTTGCAATCCCTCCGCGCCACGCCAGCCGGCTCAGCCGCTGAGTTGTCACAGCCGCGGCGGGTGAGCCACACACCAGCGCGCATGCAACAACTCTTGGCGCGACAGCACAAAACAGTCTGGTGCAGGCACCAACTTCAGCGGCCATGTGCATGCATGTATTATCGGCGTGTACTGCCGCAGTGTGTACGTACTCTGCCGTGGCAAAAGTGCGCCTTACAGTGCCTGCAAGCTGCAAGGCTGCAAGGCGCACTGTTGCCAGGGCAGAGTTCGTATACATAGCGCGGTAGCACACGCCAATAGTGTATGCATATACTTTGAAGTACATGTGGACAATGCATATACTTTTTTATTACTTCAGAAGTATAGATCTAATACAAAGCACGTATACATACAAAAAACTGATGGTGTAAATATACGATATAAAACTCCGCTCGGGGTCATGAAAAGCCCTGCGCACATGGTGTGCGGCTGAAGCATGTCAAACAAGTGTGGCACACATACTGTAGTGGCCTACACGGTACCACCAGCACCCCAAGTACTTCTAGAAACATGTACATTTTGTTGAAAGGGCACCCATGTGCGCACCTCCAGAACGCGCGGTCCATGACAGAGCCCTCCTCCAGCTCCGTGATGCTGCATGTACTACTGTATTGGTGTTTTTCTAGAATACATACTTCAAGACGTACTTATGCTGCAGTGCATTCACGTGCGCACCTGCAGAACGCGGTCCATGACGGACCCCTCCTCCAGCTCCGTGATGCCGTTTGCATTGCCCACGCTCGTCAAGTACTTCATAACCACCTTGGTGGACTCCGTCTTGCCCGCGCCCGACTCGCCGCTGATGAGAATGGACTGGTTGATGGGGCCCATCGCCGCGCCCGCAGTGCCCGCGTGGATGCCCTGCGGTGTGCCGTGGACGGGCCAGCGCGTACGGTGCAGCAGTCTGCTGAGCCACACTTTGGGCGCTGCTGCTGCTCAGCAGGTGCTGCGTGCTACGCTGTTGAGTGCTACAGTGAAGCTACTGACTAGTGTATGCCATCATGTGTAGCTGAGATACCAGAAAAGACACCCACCCACCTATGGTAGGGTAAAAACAGATACTCCAATCCCAGCCAGAAACTGATGTGGCACGCACATCCTGTGTGCAACGCCAGCGCCGCTGCAAAGGTGGAATAGCGTGTCTCTTCGGAGGTGATGCGTCTGTATCCGGCCTTTGCTGTGAGGCACGACTCTGCGCTGCTTACTTGTGTTTTGCGCCACTTAACGGTATCAAGCGGATGCGGCACAGGCTGCATACTTCGCATCGAGGGCACAAGACGTGCAGTTTCCCAGCGCAACAGCAACGACTGAACGATGATGAAAAAGTGCATGGCTTCGTGTACTCTGTCAATGTGTCCATGTAACAGAAAATCTGACAACGCAAAACCGCATGCATGAGTGCACCCTCACTCATAGCTCGCACTAACAGCTGTGATGGTCATTGGCCACTATGTATAAACAGTTGGCGAAATATCAAATACATGTATAAATATGTTTACAAAAAGTGTCCCACACTGTGCTGCCGTCCTACAAACAAGGGACAGTTTCTGCTGTAGATACTTGAAAGAGACCGTGGTACCGGTGATGCATAACTGCTTACAAAGACACTGTACAAATACAAAATTACCACCTCTAGTTGTGGTTTCAAAATTACCACCTCTAGTTGTGGTTTCGCATTTACACCAAAAGCGGATGCTGGGCAGGCGCCAAACATACCGTGGTCATGAATACATGCACGCAGTAGCAACTGGCTATATTGCACACTATGCTGACCTCCCCTACACATCTGTCACTTTGTGGCCTGTTGTCACAAACTCTTTTGCTGAGCCCCCATAGCCACCAAACCATCACCCACGACCCATAACCACACACATGCACAAAAAATACCTAGCGCGCGCACTTCCCTGCCCGCCCACCACAACCGTCCCCGCCCCACTCACCGTCATCATGTCTCTGTACGCGCTGTCCGCAATGGCAAACACGTGCGGCGCCAGCCTGTTGGTGGTGTCAATGCCCTGCTGCCGCAGCACGCCCTCCGAGTAGTACTCCTGCAGCAGCTTGAGCCCGTACAGCGGCAGCGACTGCGCGGCGGCACGGCGGGCGCAGGCGCAGGCAGGTGCGTGCCCCATACAACATGCATTATGAGCGCACCCTATTCGTTGGTGCTGTAAACCTGTCAGTGGAAGAGTCAGAAGCTTGTTCAGTTTATGCACAGCAAGGTTATTCACATCAACGGGCAGCTCATGGTAAAAGCTCTGCACACACTTGCCCTTGCAGACAATGACGCCTGCAAAGCGCACGGCTGCCGCAGTGCACGGCAAACTGCTAAAGCAAACTAAGGCGCGCCAGCCAGGTGGTGATGCCGCATGCGCACATGCGGGTCAGCAGTGGGACATTTACTGCATAAAAGTCTTAAACCTGTGATGGCACGCTGGCACGCACCTTGAAGGGGTTTACTGCCAGTAGAATGGCGTTGGCGGTGAAGGTGTAGATGGAGCCTGTCTCGAAGCGCTGCGACAGGCTGTGCAAAATGGCCGCCTGGGTGTGCGGTAACGCAGCGCAGAGGCACATGGCAAATGTGGCTAAGTCCGCAATTATGGCGCAAGAGTACTGCAGTTAACGAAGCACCCAATATGATACGTACACAAAGTGTCAGCCTGGTCAATGCCCCCGGGTGTCGCTGGTAACTCGAAATGAGCGCGGCTGCTACTGTGACACTGTTTTTCCAGTCAACATAGAATCGTCCCGCACGGGTGCTCTGTTTGTGCACCTGCTGTGCCGTGTCAAAAATAAATTCTGCCCGCCGTCGCATACAATTGTAACCCTGCTACTGCTATGTGTGACACAAGCGCTATGTGTGACACTGTCAAACACCTGCTTCCATGTAAAAAAAAGAAGTACAAGCCCAACAGTATGTCAGCAAATGATTTGGAAAAATGGAAGGTCACATCATCATCATAGTCAGTTGCACCGGTTCGTCAAGTATTGCAGCAGAGCACGAGCTGTTTGTGCGCACAACGAGCAAGAGCTAGATGCCAATCACAAACCGCATGAAAACGGGCGCATTGTAGCATTATCAAACCATAATTGATGTTATGGAATAACAAAAAGTTGTGCTGGATCATACCATGGTTTGCACTTTTTGCGGTGGGTAAACAGCAATAATCTATCCGTGATCTGCATAAGCTCCTCCAGGCACAAGCCGGCCGCGCCTCCCACATTACACACATAGAGTAGCGTATGACAGAGTATGCACACACCACTGCTGCTGCCAACACCCCCACGGGCCCACACCCCCACGCACCCGGCAAGCGCTAGCAACACGCTCTTGTTGAGCACAACACATGCGCCCTGCATGCTCTGCTAAATCACTACTTCAAGAACTACTTCAAGAAGTATTTCCCTTCCCGCGCGCACCTCGTGCAAGTGCGGCAGCTGTATGAGGTCATCCACGCAGTCCATCTCCTCCTCATTGGCCAGCTTGACGTCGTCCAGCTCAATGCCGTCCGACTCAAGTATGTTGAACGTCAGCGGCTCCTCGCTGATGTCATCGTCCACCTGGCAGTTACAGCAGCGGCGGTTTCATGTGAGCGCCGCCACGCGGGCGGCGGCGGCCCCACACAGCATGCCAGCTGCCCACTGGCGCAGGCAAGCAGCCAGCACACATTTTTCTGCCTCTTGCATGGCCTCGGTGGTGTGTGCATAAGCAGGTGCAAAACCAGTGAAACAACGACGCTGCTGCCATTGCTGCTGCTTCAGGTGGCAGAGTGCGTGGCGTAGCGCCAGCATGCTGCTGGGCCACCAAGCGGGCGAGGTACAGCAACCACTTGCAAATGCCAAAAAGCTGGTGGCACTGTTGGCAAGCATAGCGGCATGGAAGCCAAACAACAACAGCAGCTGGAGAACAGGGCCGGGAGCTCACCTCCACAACAATTTTATCGCTGCTGCGGGACAGCACGACTCCGATGACCCACGCCTGGTCATGGACGTGGTCCCTCACCCACACTCGCGCCCCCGCCTCCATACTGCCCAAGCGGTTTCCTTCGGAACACGCCACGCCACCAGCAGCAGCATATGAGAGGAGCAACAGCATGAGACCTTGCCATACCTCCGTGCCCAGCACGGCAAGGCTGGTGCCAAAAGATGCAGGAACCGGTTGCGGGCAGCTGCTTCACAGCAGCAGGAAGGTACACCAGAAGGCGAGCAGAAGCAGCGGCAGCAGCCAGTGGCAGGGGCACAGGCCGGCGCAGGACACCACAGCAGCGGAAGCTGCGCACGATTTGGTACCTCAGCCAGCAGCGTTGCCCTCCCAAGGGCCTGACAGCCGCCAGTAGCCGCGTCGCTGGCCTGGAATGTAACGAAATATCACCGCAGGAAGCTGCGGCACCCCAGCGTGGCGATGCCAACAACTGGGTCTATAGGTTGCAGGAAAACTCACCGCCCCCCCCCTACGATGAGGCTGCTGGCGCCTTTAGCCACTCCGCAAGGGTGCCCCGCGGAGGCGGGCCGGGCCGGGGGAGCCCGTAGGAGCGTGCGGCACCCCCTGGGCTGCGCCAGCTGGAAAGGCACAAGGCAGTGCAGCAGCACAAGACGCCATGTGTTGAAGGGAGCTGCTGGGGGGCACGGGCTGCAATCCCAGCAGCGTTTGACATCGGTGGCCACTGACGCTGCGGATGAGCCAAGGGTAGGGTTTGTGCCCCAGCTGTGTCCCTGCGGCAACGGCGGCAGCTGATAGACATGGGGGTTCCTCCACCGCAGGCAACACAACACAAAAGCTACTTGCGTGAGCTGCGTTGCCGCTGGCAACTCGACACACCCACCTAGGAGGTGTCCGCACTTGCGGGTGGCGGACCCCGAGGGGGGACCAGCCTGGCAGCGGCGGCCTCCCCACCTGCAGCGCTTGGTGAGCCTGCCTGAGTGCGCGGTGGCGCAGCTGCCTCAGGGTGAGCCTCCACGGCGACGTCTGCTTCTTCACTGCAGCTGCAGCAGCCTGAACCGTTCTGCGCCAAGTTTGCTGTCTGCTGAGCTCAGGGCCCCGGGGTGGCCCGGCGGTGGCAGTTCACCATGGTGTGACGCGACGATCAGACGCCGCTGGCGCTGGCGCTGGGGAGGGAGATGCCGCTTCAAGAAGGGTGTCGCGGCTGCGTAGCTTCGCACCTTCGTTTACATGCAATGCCCGACTGCCTCTCACGTTGTCCGCACCAACCGTTGGACGTCGACGCTCCGCAGGCGCCTGCAGCACACCCAAACGACCTCCAGGTGGACAACTCGCAGTCGCGCCACACACACCGAGCACTCCACTGGAGCTTGTATCAATGCGGGCTGGCCCCGCGGCAGCTGGAGCTGACTGACATGCTGCCCACTGAAGCTGGTACAAACACGCGGAATGCGCAAACGAGTTCCATGACGGTGTTCGACTTGACGCCAGCAACCACCGCAAGGTACAGTAGAGTGACCAGGGGGTTCGTTTGTCCCCGAGCACACAAAACAATAATAGTAAGGCTAAGACATGTGTTTTTTCCTGCACAGCTGTTGCATCGTCATGTGACAAGTGGCATGAACACAGGTCTGGCCATCAACCCACATGCACTAGCCGTAACCTGCACTGCAAGTGTCACCACGGCCGCACGCTGCCTGCTGCAAACCCGGCTGACAGGCACTCCCAGCGCACACACACGCCAGGCCAACCACAACAAACGTAGTAGACGTCTCAATTTGTGTGCCATGCAGTGTCAAAGTTGGTTATTTGCGGCAGTGCGCGACATGGCCGGCGTCTTGAGCCGGCAGCACTGCTGCCCCCCCCCACACCCCTACAACTGAATGGCCTGGTAAGCAGTGGCAGCGGGGCCCGTGGCAGCCGCGCCACTGCGAGTACATCACCCAAGAGGCGTTTTGCACAGCAGAGAGGCCCCCCGGTGCGTGCCCCTGTATTACTCCAGCCCGCGGTGCTGCAGCCCCCCGCCACAACTCCCCCCCCCCCCCCTGGCGTGTCACTTTCGCTTCTTCTTCCCTGCCCGCTCCGCCTGCGGTGGCGTGCGTGGCAGCAGAGGGCAGGCAGGCACCAGAGGCCCCATCACAACACTGCCACATGGTATGCGTAAAATGCCGGGGCAACATGGTATGCGTGAAATGCCGGGGCATGTGCGCATAACCACAGCCCATCACAACACTTCCACATGGCATGCATAAAATGCTGGAGCATGTGCGCATCATGCGCAGCAGCAAGGCACGCCAAGCGTGGCATGGGGCATGGGGCATGCCGCGCTGTGGCGGAATGGGCCATGCCACGTGTACAGTGGTTCGCCAGACCACAGCACCAGGGGACGGCATGCCAGCTGCGGCACTAACACCATGTGGTGCGGGTGCAGACAAGTGGCAGACAATGTTGGGTGTGCTGCATCTGGCGCGTGCGCTGCGGTGGTTGAGTGCGAGGCATCACTCGTGGGCGCCACTGGCTGCGGAAGCTGGCATAGACGGACGCGTAGCCTGGCACGTGTCCCTTGGAACACTTACATCTGCGGGGCACAGGGAGCAGCAGAGGCAGTCGGTTGCAAAGTGTGACAGTCACTGATAACTTGCACAAGTACGGGCAGCGGGGACAAGCGCCAGGGGAGGCGTGCTGGGTTTGTCAACAGCAGGATGTCTGTCTGCTTGTGCTGTGTGTGCAAGCAGGCCGCCGCGCAAGGCGCTATGGTGCTCGACAGCATTGGGAGGCCGCGCGCGTCCAGCAGCATGGCGCCACACTGCCATGGGTCGTGGCGTGATGCAGGCATGCGTGCCATGACGTGTGCGCTGCTGCTGCGGCCAGCATGTGGCACAAGCACCCACACACACCACATACTTGAAGTGTATGTGATGTGCTTGAAGCACACTACAGGTATGTGTACTTGAACTACTTGTAGTACACTTTTGTAAGTATTCGAATTCAAGTGTGCAGAGCGCATACCACCTGATACCCACTAGCAAGGTGTCACAGGCATGCGCGCGGGTGTTCAGGCCAGAAAGACACAGACTGGCGGCGCCACACCACTTACAGATCTGCTTGATCTGCTCCTTCACTTCGCTGAAGGCGATCTTCATGTCCATGCGCACGCGGGCGGCCACCACGTGTATTGTCACGCCCTTGCCGGGACAGTACTGCGGAGCATGGCACCAGTGGGGTGCGGGCAGCGGCGAGCGAGCGTCAGGATCCAGCTAAACAGCATGTCCACCGCAAGCAGTCTCTCTTTAGTGCGGCGGGCACCACAGCGGTGCGCACGCGTGGGCGGCTGCTGCGACGGCTGTGACACCTCGAGCAACGCAGCCACTGCAGCGCAGATTCCCCCGCAGCACAGGGTAGTCAACGCCCGTGGCAGAGGCACGCGGCGCTGCAGCCGCAGCGGTGGCGGCTGCCTTTGGGGGGCGCTGCCGCAGGCAAAAAAGGCGCACCTTCTCCATGATGTCGGTGTACTTCTTCTGGATGAAGTCCAGCGCCGGCCGCACCTCCCCGTCGGGCCCCGGGAACTCGGGGAACGCCACTTTGAGAGATGTCTTGACGATCTGCAAGGGCGTGGCGGCGGCGGTGGGCAGGGGGGGCATGTGCCACGGTGCGGTCGCAGGGGTTGTCAGCAGGCCAGTGGGCGTGCAGGGGTGTGTACTGCCTCGCACGCAGCCACAGCTGGGTGGGCATGACACCATGTGGTTGTATTTTTGCAAGCGGCAGGGGGTTGACTGTGTGTGCGGCTGGCCCGCACAGCGCATGCGCTACGGCTATGGGCCGTACCAGCGCTTGCATGCGGGATGTCATGCCCCTGCCGGTAGTTGCCCTGAGGCCGGTTCCTTAATGGGAGGTACACACGTTTGCAAGGTGGACATGACCATGTGTACATGAACATGCTACAGGATGAACACATGCCATGTGGGAAGTTCTGATGCGGCCACCGCCTGCCCCCCCCACACACTGCGCTCAATGGGAGGTACACTTGCAAGGCAGACACGTTCACGCAAATGAGCATGATACAGCACGAGCGCATGCACTGTGCAAACTGCTGCGGCCACCGCCTGCGCCAACATGATGCCACTCACTGCCCCCACAGACTGTGCTCACCATCTGCTCGAAGAGGTCCTTCTTGTTGAGGAACACAAAGATGGGGGTGTTGGTGAAGATTGGGTTCTTCACGACCTCCTCAAAGAGCTGCAGGCTCTCGTGCATGCGGTTAACGTTTGTGTCCTCGAACAGCACCTGGTGGTAGCTGCTCGGCAGGCGTGAAGGCAGCACCAGCAGCGCCAAGGCGGCAGTCCAGCAGCGGCGCAGTGAGTAGATCCGAGGATGGCAGAAGCTGCATGGTGCACAAGTGGGTGATGCTCTGTCCCGCCTGTACATGTGATCTTGTAAACATGTGTGCAATAACTTGCTATGCTGGGCCAGCCACCATGCAAGAGCGCCAGACGTTGCCAATACACGCCTGCGCCAAGCTGTAACTATCACTATTCTTCCAGAACATCAGCCATGTATGCCGTATATATGCTCCGTATACGGCGTACTTCGAAGTGTATGGCGTGCTTTATACGTTTTCACGCAACCCTGGCAGCAGCAGCGCCAAGGCGGCGGTCCCGCAGCGGCGCAGTTAGTACATCCGAGGATGGCAGAAGCTGCATGGTGCACAAGTGGGTGATGCTCTGTCCCGCCTGAGCATTGGGCCTTGTACAGACCCAGCCTCCGCTGAGCACACTCTCAGTGGGACGCTCAGCAGTGCGCTTGAAGTGGTCCTTGTCGCCCACTAGCATAGGAAGGATTCCAGACCCACCCCAGCCCCCACCCCAGCCCGGAGCACTGTACCCGCGTGCAGGTGCATGCATTGCACCTCAAACACTTGGTGGCTGACATCCCCACAACGTGTTGCCGCGTCGGCTACTCATGACAGCTCTTGCAACCATACTGACAGGGCCTGCCTGTGTGCACTTGGTCGTCGTACCGAATGCGTCCAACGACACACCAAAAACGAAGAATGGCCTTGGCGCCACGGCCACATCGGGTTTGCTGGAAAGTGCAGCACCTCGAGGTCTACTAAACAAATGTGTGAGCCGGCACCTGCTCAGCGTCAGCGAGGCAGGGCGACTCGCCCGCTTACTCCCTCCAGGAAGATGATGGCCTCTTGATGTCATCAAAGCAGAGCTCAGAGGAGTTGAAGGTACACATCTAATGGTGACGTTGACAAATGTTGAAGTTGAATAATGTTGAAATTGACTATTGTTGAAGTTCTCACCCGCTTAGCCCCTCCAGGAAGATGATGGCCTTGACGTCATCGAAGCAGTGGATCCATTTCCTCCGCTCGCTGCGCTGGCCGCCCACGTCCACGAGCTGCGCGCCGGCACACAAGCGGCGGGCGCAAGAAGTCAGTCGTGAGCACTTGCACACTTGGATGGGAATGCAGGGGTACATGCAGTGAGAGGTGGCTAATGCAGACGTGGCTGGTGGCCATGTGGCAATGCCACGCCCCGTGGTGCTCAGCGCGGGCCACATGCACACGCGGTCACTGCCGCACCTACATGTGGCCACGGTGTTGGCTGCCACCCCCTCTACCCACCCTGCCGCTCACACTCTCAGAGAGTGCTGCTGCAGCACACAAATACTTCAGTAGAAGTGCGTACGTAAGAACGCGTTCATGGCACGATATGGCATGTCTGCGCATCTCCGCGTCTCTCACCGAGAAGCTGTAGGGCTTCTCCTCGAAGTCCGTGACCACAATGCCCGTCGTCCGGACGCGCGTCATGATCATGTCCTCATCTGAAAACACAACAGGCACGGCAGCGCAGCTCGTGTTAGCAGCGCAGCAGCCTGGCAGGGTGTCATGAGTGTGGCTGTGTGACTACGAGAGGGTGCGTTGCCGGCACCTCTGGACACGTGCGTGCCAATTGCAAGCTGGTGTGCGTCGCGGCCATGAGCACCGGCAGCTTGTGCCAGCCCGCAACAGTGGGAGGTCGTATCGCATGGCCGCCCATGCCTGTGCGCTCCTTGGCGCCGCAATCGCCCACATGTATGCACGTACATTGTACATGTATACACCATAATTTTATGAATTTGCACTTGTGGGCGTGCAAGAGCCGATGTCATGTGTGCCTGCCCATGCCTGTGCGCACCTGCATGCTACCTCGTACTGGTACAAGCTTAAACAGTACCTCTGTTAGCACACACAAACTTAAGTTTGAACTTTGACGTACACACATGTGTATACATGTGCCGAGGGCTGTCCGCGCTCGCTGCACACTTAACAATGTTGCGCACATGCAATGCCCACAAACAAGCAGTAAAAGCAGTGCGGGGCAGGCAGCCTGCCGCTGCGCTCGTAGTCCGTCTCCGCTGCTGAGTAGCGCTGCGCACATGCAACCCTTACAAACGAGCGGTGCCAATAGTGTGGGCAGGCAGCTCACCGGTGGGCTCGAAGTCCGGCTCCGCTAGGCGCAGCGCCTCCTCAAAGTAGTACTGGCTGCGGGCGCCAAAGGGTGCACAGCCCGCAGCCAGTGCAAAGCCCGCAGCCAGTGCAAAGCCAGTGCAAAGCAGCACAGGCAGTGCAAACGTAAGTGCGTCAAGTAATCGTAAGCAGCGCAGGCAGTGCAAAGCCCGCAGCCAGTGCAAAGCAGCACAGGCAGTGCAAAGCCAGTGCAAAGCAGCACAGGCAGTGCAAAGCCAGTGCAAAGCAGCGCAGGCAGTGCAAAGCCAGTGCAAAGCAGCACAGGCAGTGCAAAGCCAGTGCAAAGCAGCGCAGGCAGTGCAAGTGCAAGTGCGTCAAGTAATCGTCAGCAACGACGCAGGGCTTCCGCGGGGGCTGGTGGCTCCAGCACCGCAAGTGAGACACTGCTCATTGCAAGGCCTGCGAGCGGGCGCTGCATTTGTCTGTGTGCACAAACTATTCATCTGGCCAACAAGTATAGCTTTCGCCCTCCAACCACATTGTGGGTGCTTTGCTGCGCACATCCAGTCATGGGGCGCCATGGCCATGGGCCCCGGACTGGTAGCCAGTAGGTGATGACGCAAGTGGTGACTCAATCCGCGCTGGCGCTGGCCACCCATAGCGCCCCACAGGTGCTTGTACTGGCATGGCCAGGCCATGTGAGTTGCTGTGCTGTCTGTTGCTAGGGACCGCCCGGGTGATGCAGGCGACTGTTTGGCTGAGCCAGCTGCACAGGCGCTCATGAGCCTACACACCTCTTCACGAAGCAAACACCCCAATTTCACACATCTGCCGCTCCGGCGCTTGGCTGCATGCCGTAGCCTAACTGCAGCCTACCGCGCCCAAAGTGCCGCCACCTTGTGCACCATGCTGAAGTATAGTGAAGTACCATAGTATGAGCCATCACAGGTATGGCAGCAATGGTCAATGACAAGTGCGATGGACCCGCGTGAGGGTGGTGCACACTCCCACAGGGCGAGGCAGTGAGTGGCGCTATTGCAGTGTGGTACCCAGGGCACCACCACGGTGTTATTGTTTACAATCCTCTCATGTGAGGTGGCAACCAGTTGTTTGGAACGACACCGCATGCCACGCGCCCCCTTTTGCGACTGCAAGTGCACCAAACTGTCTCTGGCAGTTCTGTGCCTCTGATGTGAGGTGGCACACAGTTGTATGCAACGACACCGTACGCCACGCGCCCCCTTCTGTGACTGCAACTGCACCGCACCGTCTCTGGCACCTTTGTGTGCATTCCCACAATGGCCCCCCTTTCCCAACCACAACCAGAGCCCATCGCAGCAGGGCATCCGCACCCGTTTGCCGCCCATGTACTGCCTGTCTTACCCTGCCCAACGCCGCAACCGAGTAACATACTTCAGGAAGTAAATTCAACACTTAGGGGCGGCTGATGGCTGTGCACATAATGCCGGATGCCCTGCCTAGTACCTGCCTTGTGGCGGGTGCACACCTACCGGACTTCCCCATGCCTTACAGCACCTCGGGCAAACGCGTGTAGCTTGGGCGTAAAAACATTTCTGCCTGGGTACTGAGAACCCTTCACCTGTTGTCATTACACCGCTGAAGGCACTGCCAGCTAGGCTTTCACACGCCTTAACACTTGCAACAAGGGGACATACCGTGTTGCGGTGGCAGCTTCCCAGCATCCGCACACAACCACCAAACCACATAGTTTTGAGTACACCAGTCCACCATGCTGGGTGAGTCTAGCATCATCCACGCATAGCCTGCTTCGCCAGGTTAAAAGCGGCCTGCTTGCCACACCTCCCTCTAGCACCAGCGCACGCGCTGCAGCCACTAGCGACACCCCCACCCCTGCGGCCAACCCACATGCCCTCTGGCCAACCAGTACCGCCACCACGCCACACCATCGCAAACCTGCAGGTCCTCCAGTCAGCAACAACTGATGGCACCACCCATGCCTGCACGCAGAGGCCAGCCCCCATTACAACAACCGCCACGCGAGCGACACGCCACGTGTGGGAGCACGTTCTGCAGCCTAGCCGCACCTCATACCACCACACGGTCTTCCAGCCAGCCAGCGGCGCACCACTAAGATGGCCGCTCTCCTCACTTTTCCCGCCTCATCACCACAGGCCCACATGGCCTTTGTTCAACCCCGGCTACGCCCCCCCAGCAGCCAGGCGCCCCTGCGATCCAGCGCTACGCCGGCAACCACAGACACCAACTCACAGGTGTACCGGCCTGAAGAGTTTCAACCCGACGTACCTGTGGCCACACTCCTCACTTATCCCGCCTCACCACCACAAGCCCCCATGGCCTCTGTTCAACCCGGGCTGCCCCAGCGGCTATGCTTGCAACCCCGGCAGCAACCACGCACACAAACTCGCAGGTGCACCGTCCCGAGGGGGCGTCAACGCGCACACGCACCGTGCATCCAGCAGCCAGCCGGGCCCCCCTGCGCCCCAGCACCATTCCAGCAACCACGCACACAAACCCACAGGTGCGCCAGCCCGAGGGAGCGTCAACACGCACGCACGCACCTTGCGTCCAGCAGCCAGAACTCGTCGCGGCGGTCGTACGTGGCCTTCATGCCCTCGTCCGACCACAGCGCCAGCACGTCGGCCGCGAGCGCCTCCGTGAGCGTCGCCTCCGCCTCCACCGCCCGCACGCGCGCGCCCGCCTCCTCGCTCCCCGGCCGTGCCAGCTTGATCCCAAACGTGTCCATGGCGTCCAGCATGGTCTGCATGCTGTCGATCACGTTTCGACGGATGGCGTGGGTGTATTCCTGCCAGGGGCAGCGGGGTGTAGGGGGGGGTGGGGGGGTGGGGGGGGGAGTGAAAGGGGGGTGCAGGCGCGGCTGTGCCCGTGGGGTACGGCGTGTGAAGGTGCAGTGTGGCGTTTGTTATTGTGTGATTGGGACAGGCTGGTGTACCGCCTGCAGACAACGGCGCTGCCTTTCGCGGGTGCGCTGTGCACATCCACCACTGCGTATGCGCCTGTCACCAACTAGTACTTTCGAAGTACTATGGTGCAGCAACACTGCTAGGAATTCCAAGTGCAACTTGCGCCTGTCCCATGGCCATCGCGTGGGCGGCAGGCAACACACTGCGGCGTGTACCATGGCGTTTGGCTGCAAGCACAGCACGCGCCAACCCGCCGTCACACCTGGCAAGAGCCCTTCTTCTGGTCCAGCACCACCACACTAACTAGCCGCCCACAGAAGGCCTCACAGCCAGCTACAGTAGTGCGCTGCGATGGTAGCCCGCACTGCGCGGCTTGCACTGACAGAGCTGCGCCACGGGCAGGTGCACAGCTGCCACCCCGCTCTTCTGTTGGCCTCTGCATGCATGGCAAAGAAGCACGTTAGCAGCACAGCCGGTGCTGCTGGGCCCGGCTCACCTCCTTCTCCTTTGCAGTAACGAGGCCCTTGTAAATGAGCTTAACCTGCTTCACCACCGTACTCTTGCCGCTCTCGCCCGCTCCCAGCAGTAATATCTGTGAACACGCAAGCGTGGCAAGTGAGTGCAGTTCCAACAACTGAATGCCATGTCAATGACAGTACAGACCCGATGTGAGCAATGTGACAGTGTCGGCAGCCCAGCACCATTGAAAGGGTGTGTGCACAGTGCGCAGGAGCTGCTGCCACGGCGCGCTAGAAGCGGCAGCAAGGAGTGCGTGCCTCACCTTAAATTGGTATGCTTCTTTGTCTTGCGCTTCTTGTAATTGTTTCTCGACCTCCAGACTCTGCAGTGAGCGGGGCAGAGGGGACAAAAGTACCGAGCGACGTGCTTGGTCAGAGCCGGCAGGCATGGCAGTGGCAAACGCCCGTCAGGGGATCGGCAAGCCTACGCTGCCGTGACTGGCTGCTTCGCGTGTTGGTGTGCCTGTCGCCGCTGTTCTGGCTGCCTGACACCTGACACGCACTATTCGCTGCTGCTGCAGCAGCGGCTGCCGACAGCTAATTAGCTCTGGGTTACGCCAGGCAATCGCGCCAGCAAGCGCCATCGTCGACAGTGGTCGCAGCAGCACCATCGCGCACCGTCGTGTCAATAGCCACCACCGGAGTTGACAAGGAGCAGCCCATGGTGGCCCACGGGCCGCACGGCGCTGCCCCTCAACTCCTTGCCCACTTAGTGAGCACCCCGCCTTGTCAGGCGCCTCAGTCCCTTGGCAGGGCGCCACCCCCAAGCGCACCAGCTGGCGGCGGCCAGGGAGGGGCGAGGGTGATCCCTGCTGTTTCGCGGGGAGCTCCGAGGAGAGCCGTGCTTCTCAAGCCGGGCCTGGCCTGCCTGGTGGGTGAAGAACGCGTCACTCACGCCACCGCTTGCCCAGCCGCTGCTGTTGCCCACTGCAGCTGCGGCTGCTGCTGCTCCCTAAGGAAAGGCTACACACGCACACACGACCGACCCGCGATTTTGAAACCGCCGCAGCGTTGGGAGGAACAAGGAGCACGGTTGCTATGGTTCCTACGCGCGTGCACACGTGCGCACTATGATCAGTGAAGGGGAACATTTTCTCTTCAATCCATCATCCATGAAGACGCAGACGCGCGGGCTGCGACGTACGAGCACGACGACGCATTGTCAGTCGCACCACAAGACGCCGTGCTCCACCTGCTCCTGGTGTCGGTGCTCCTGTTGCTGCTTACTCACGCCTGGCTGACAAAAAGGGGGGGTGCAACTTTGACCCTCGCCCACCAATGGAAGAGGTGTGGGCAGTCTTTGGGTCTGACGACGAGGAGGATGCAGCTGCCCCTCAGCCCCCCCCGCCACCTCCTCCAGCAGTGATGGGCAAGCGTAAGCACCCCGACACCCCCCCTGGTCCCTGGCTCAGACTGGTTCCCACCACAGCCACAACATCTGCCTCAGAACTTGCAGCAACTGCTGCAGCCGCAGCTGACGCGCGCGAGCCCCAGCCAGCGCCATTTCACCACCGGCCCCTGTTCCAGGCCCCCTGCCTGCACATGGCGCAGCTGCCTAACAGGGGGGGCGGCAGGGGCATGGTGGTGGACAGGGATGTCGAGCCCGGCACCCTGCTGCTGGCGGAGACCGCGGTGCTGCCCATGGCGAGCTTTGCGGAGAGGGAGGAGGCGGGGCTGGAGCCCGAGGAGATGTGCGTGATGGAGCTGCTCATGCTGCCGCCGGACAGCGCCACGCCCAAGTACGAGGACCTGAAGAGGCTGCACCCGCAGGTGAGGTGCCGCCGCTGTAGCGGCTGCACAGCAGCCAAAAGTGCGCAGGGGAGCTATGCAGCGCAGCTGGCCGCGCATGTGCCATCATTTGTCATGTTGCAGCAGCAATGCATGGAGCGCCACTGTGTGCTGGCAGACGTTGCCCAGGTCGTTGTGGTGGCCACATGCCAGCGCCGCTAGGTGGGGTGCCAGCTTAAGTGTGGCCCTTTCATGTCTGATACCTTCGCCTCCCATGTGTTTGTACACCCCCATGTCACGGTGCGATGCCGTTCCAGCCTCATGCCAGTGCTGCACAGTTGTGCGCAGCATTACCAGAGCAAATACCTGCTCCGGCAGCAGCGCACTTCATGCAGCAGGAGCAGTGACCGCAACAGCATGTGATGGCTGGTGTCTGCCCCTGTGAACCTACGCAGGACCTGGCCACTGTGGCACCCGCGAAGCGAGAGCAGCTGCGAGAGCGGCATGCTGCAGTCCTGGAGGCAGCCGTGGAGACGGAGACAGCGCGCGCTCTCGGCCTGTCCCAGGATGACATACTGCGTGTGCTTTTTACGCTGCACTGGAATGCGTAAGTCGCACCGTGTCACATCTTGTGCGGTGCATGCGGCCTCTTGCTGTAGAGCGCATGCCAATTGTCGCCGCAGGAGGGCGCACCTGCCACTAGGTGATATGTGCGCGTGCCGTGGCCAAGTCAGAGCAGCGTGAGTTGCAGCACAGCCGTTCCTGCTCACATGCACTGGCAAACGCGTGGTGGATGCCGATGTGGGGGGCACCTGCACGTGCAGCACTCTGCCCATGTGCAACAGCAGGTCAGCGTGGTTGAAGAGTGCCTGCGACAAGCTGTGACCACTGAGGCACTGCAACGTGTACACCAGTCGCAGCAGCTTGTTTGACGACAGCACCTATCAAACATGCATGGTGCAGCATCGCTTAATACTTGTGTGCCAGCGAAGGCACCCAGGTCACCTGTGCTGGTGCCTTCCCTGCTGTGATGCGCTTCCGCGCCTATGCACCAGGTTTGAGACCGGCGCGTACTTGCACCACTCCATGATCAACCACTCGTGTGTGCCAAACTGCATTAAGGTGAGGCTATCTAATGGCAGCATGCTGTAAATTGTATACTTTTGAAGTACTTTCAATGCAGCACATACAGGTCGCAGGCAAGCATTGCAGCACGCCTGCACGTACTGAGCCAGTGTGCGTTGTGGAAGTGGCCGCCATGTACCCCGCCATGGTGCCCCATGGTGGCTAACCAAATTTTGAGCTGTCTGTGGCTGCTGCTAGACTGCCAGAAGGCAGGGATCTTGCTGGCAGCTTGTGTATTGTGTGCATTGCACACGGGCGCCATGCTGCACTAAAAATGCCGTGGTCTGTCCATGTCACGTGCCCATGTTGCTCGCATTCCATGCAGTGGGCTGGCGGGGAGACTTCACATGGTGGGAGGCGCAGTGAGCTGCAGGCGGTTCGATTTATACCTGCCGGTGAGCGCCCCCGCTGCAGCTGTCTGGCACTGTGCAGTGTGCAGTGGTCAGGCACAAGTTTGTTGCCTGCACTTGCACCCAGGTAATGACGTGTGCACGCAAACACACGCAGCCTCAGCAGCTATTACGGCTTTCTTGGAAACGAAGCTGTCGCAGCCACTTTTGCAGGTGCTGCACAGGAAGAGGTGGTGGCTGCGCCAACAGCGGGGCTGTGTCACTTGCATGGGAGACAGATTACTCCACCGCCCCAGCCACTATGCTGCTGCAACGCAGCCACCGTGCCACCTTGTCACGTGCTCAAGAGACATGGCCAGCCTAAGAGAGTGTACGCTGCAGCCAGCCCCTGCACAGCTCCTGCCACATGCCTACTTGCCTTACCCAAAACTGTCCCACCACTTACGGCACCAGCAGCCAAGCTGCGTCTAGTCATGACAGGAAACGTCTCACGCTGCCGCCGCCGCCCCTGCCCGTGCAGGCTCCGAGGTGACCGTGAGCTACATTGAGCCCCCGGAGCAGTCCCTGCGGTGCCGCCGCCAGCTCATACGCGCGCAGTTCGACTTTGAGTGCACGTGCAACCTGTGCGCGCTCACACCGGCGTCGCCGCTGGCGCCCCTCGAGGAAGTCACTGCCGCAGGCACGGAGGCGGCGGCGGAGGCGGCGGAGGCGGCGGAGGCGGTGTTTGCTGCTGAGCTGGACTCGCTGGAGCGCGGCGTGCTGGCGGCGCGCGACGGGGACCGCCCCGTGGCGTGGGGCATGGTGCTGAAGCGCGTACTCGAGTGGGTACCTGAGTACCTCTCGCCACTTTCCGCTGGGGACAGCAGCAGCAGCGGCGGCGCCTGTCTGCACCCACCGCCGCAGCGCTGGCTGCGCCGTTGGCAGCAGCACACGCACCCGCACCTGGTGCCCTCGCCCATTGCAGCACACGGGTGCACCCAGTCACAGCCCTATGCCATGCCTGTCCCAGCTCAAGCCCACCAGCCAGCACATTGCCACTGTAACCACTGTGCCCCCCCCCCCCCCCCCCCTCCCCCTCATGCCTTCCCGCGCTGTGACGGCCAGGGCTGGCGAGCCCGCCGGCAGGCGCCTCGGCGCGCGCCATCTCACCCTGGCACGCGGGCACCGGCTCGTGTGCGCGGCGTGCGCGGATCTTCTTGCGGACGCGCCCGCGCTTTCCCACATGGCGCCGGAGGAGTGGCTCTGCGCCGCGCGCGCCGCGGCGCCGCTGCTGGGACCGGGACCCTCTGCTGAGCACGGCGGCGCACGGGAGGCAGCGGCGGCGGCGGCAGCGGCAGCGTGGTATGCTCCTGAGGACGCCAGGGCAGGGGTGCCGCGCAGGTAAGCGCGGCGTGGCTGCCGGCCGGTGGTGTAATGGGCGCTGGTGCTGGCGCGAGCGGCGCGTGCGCTGTGTCTGTGTTGGTGTTGCAGCAGAAGCCGCGCGCGCTGGCGCCAGCGGGTCCGCAAGGGGGCATGTCAGCAGGTGTGCAGTAGGGGGCTGTGGTGGCAGGCAGCCAGCCGCTGGTACAATGGGGGGTGCGGCGCACTCAGCATCATGCATGACGTGCCCAGCACAACTGGTGCTCATACGGCCACCGTGCTGCCGTGTGTGCGCGCAGGCTGGTGCTGCTGGCGCTGCTCCTGTACTCATCCCTGCGGCTGCGGGAGGCGCACCTGCTGCTGCTGGGCACGGGGCCGCATGCCGTGGCCGCAGACAATCTGCACAACCTCTCACAGGTACGCGCGCAGGCAAAACTGCGAGCCTATAGTGTCCCGCAGCAGGCGGCCCCTGCCTTTTTGCTGTCTGGCAAGCATATTTGGCGTCCTATACTGGCACCACGCCCATAACCGTAGATGGATCTTGACGCAAATCTAATACTTTTATTTTCACTACTAGTAGGTAAATCTACACCAACAAGTCTAACCACTCTAGAAGCTCGCCCAGGTCTTTTTGTAACCCCAAGATCAGGAAAGACATCAATCCATACACGGCCTTGACATTGAAGATGTCTAGTAATAGTTTTGACGGGCAGCTTCTCATTGTGAGGCATGAAGGTAGGCAGATTCTTCGGCTATTATACCAAATTTACCTATACTCAAAGTTTTAGTTTAGAATAAGATAAGGAAATCTTACCTTTTCTAACTTTTCTATATTTTGATTTTTTTTGTATTAATGACATTATTAAATTTGTTGAATTGGACAAATCCAAATTTTAATTCCTAAGGAACAAAATTTGTCATTGCATCTAGACGAGTATAATCAACTTCACTTGATTTTTCATGCCTTTTGATTTTTTTTGTACTTCTAGCCGGATTTGAACCAGCATCTCACTTCTGCATAATATAATTATCCAGATTCAAATAAGTGAAGTTAAAGATTGAAAACAAAGAATAGGGTACTTATATTTAGGAGGAAAACCCAAAATACTACCACTAATTAAAAGCAATAATAATTACCGTTAGTTCCTAAAAAAATTTCAGGCAATAAATTAATCATATATACATATGTTTGAATTAAAGCAACTCCTAATTCCAAACCTATTAACAATACAAGAGTATTTTATCCAGTATTTTATGGATCACAAATAGAAATCCCGTATATTCTGTCTTATGCCTTGTCCTTTTATTTCTTTGTGTGGGGGGTATTATTATTATTATTGGGGGTTGATTTTTCTGTTTTTGAGCTTACACGCGCTTTCAAGGCGCAACCGTAGGGAACCATGCACAGATGTGACAGGCGTACTTGCATGCCGGCGTGTCATGTGGCGTGCGAGGTGCACTGCACACAGGCAGCCATGAACCACCCTGTCATAACGTGCCCACTTATATGGCTGTGCCACTGACATGCCCGCAGGGTGTGGTGCTGGTGCTGGCGCACAAGCAGCCAGGGGAGGTGAGCACAGTTCTTTATCTGGTCGCCACGTTCGCTCGCTGCCCAGCGTGTGCCTGCTTGCCGTGGCTGCCTCGCTCAGAAAATCAGCCGCTGCCGGCGACTACTCCCCTACGTGCTTTCAAAAGACTGCTGAGCACATGTGTTGCGCCCTTTTTCACCAAGAACACCAACATTGTTTGTGCGTGGCGTGGCTGTGCACACAACACGACGCGTGTGCAGTTTCTGGCGTTTTCCGGCGCTACACACCTGCTGTGCTCACTTCCACGCTATGAAACTGTAACTGTCCGCACCTCTGCTCCGCTGCGCGCGCAGGCACTTCTGCGGCAGCTGGAGGCCCTGCTCCTCGAGGGCACTGGAGCAATGGACTGGGCACGCTTTGCATCAGCCTGTGACAAGGCAGCTCGTAGCCTTAATAAAATTTATGAGCATGCCAGTTGATCTGGTGGTGCCATCGCATGTATACCATCTTGGATGGATCGCAGTGTACATGCATGTCTTGTGCTTGCAATAAACTCCGCTGAGGGCACGGAAAGTCCTGTGCACATGGCGTGCGGCACGCGCGTGTGACCGGAAAACTCATGATCAGACATGCTGTCCCCTGTTGCGAGCGAACAAGATCATCATGACGGCAATGCTCGGCACTGCGCACTCTGATATACATATGTAAGCCTGGCGTGTTACCAGGGCGCTATAGTATACTTTAGTGGATTGCAACCCCATACGTCCCAGGGGACGTGCTCCCTCAAGGCTTAAATAGCCCAGGTACTCTGGAGGCACGGTGACCGTGTGGCAGCAGTACTTTTATTAAACTTCGCTTAGGGCGCGGAAAGCCCTCTGCACATCATGGTGTGCGTGCAGTACTAGCGAAGGTGCAGTGCAGACTGCGCTGTTGGTGGTTCATTGCAATTTGATAGGGGGCTAGAATGTCTCTAGCCGACTCTATTGCGCAACCAGTGTCTGACAGTGTGTACCTTTTGTGTTTTTCGCTACCTGTCTGATTTCCCGGTCACACGCACCGTGTGCAAAGGGCTTTCCGCGCCGTAAGCGGAGTTTAATAAGAGTACCTTTTGTCTGGACACCAGCAGACGGCCGCCGCGGTAACCGCGCTGTGTGGCCGAACCCTACAGCTTGACCGCCACTGACTCGGCGGCCCCATGCTAAGCCTTGCTGTACCTCTCCTGGCCATATCAGTGAACTAAAAAAAACAAACATCTGTGCAAAATCTCTGATCAGTATCAAAATGGCAGTGGTCGTTTGGCGGGACTGCCACACGCCGGCACCCCCCCCCCCCCCCGTCATGTCTTCCTTTCTGCAGTGCCCCTGGCAGGCGCGCCACTGCACTGCGGCGCTGCGCAGCCGTACGTGTACACTGGCAGCCGTCTGCTGAGCACTTGAGTGACGGTCAAGCTCGAGTGATCATACGTGTCCGATGGCCTACTCACCGTACGGTGAGTCACGGAACACCCGGTCCCCACTGGCACTTTTTAAAAAAGTTAGGGACTAGTACCATGAATTCACGCCACAACTTGAAAATTGAATCCACGGCCCCTGTCGCAGCTCTGCAGCACTGTGCGCACACAGCACACACTCTGCTGTGACGTGACACAGCCACGTCAAGGGCACACACAGCAGACAGCAACAATGCCTCTGTCCGTATGTCCCTGTCGGATAG
>JAULBY010012014.1:0-23502 GCA_032358315.1 Ophiocytium majus | reverse complement strand
ACAATTAAAGGTATTGCCTCAGTTACTATTCCACAAGAAGATCTAGCAGATCTTGAGGATCAATTTTTAAGATTTACTGTTACTGCGGCTAATAATGGAAATGATGTTATACTTTATGGGGATACTAGATTTGGGGCTTCTGGAACTATAGAGTTAATTGGGGATGCATTACCTGTGTTTAGCGAGCCTAAAATGTATGATGATTTTTATGGTGTAGGTGATTTTAATAACACCACTATCACATACACTAGTAGCGCGGTTAACTTAAAATTTAAAGACGCAGTTCCTCCTACACTTGCTGAGGTTATAGTTAATGTAGAAGATCTCGACGGAGAAGTTTGGATAGAAGCTACTAAAGATACTGTAGTAGGCAACGAATCGTTTACATACAAAGGTACTAGATTAATAACTGGTTCAGGAATCAATGGAGCTACTGTGTCAGGCACAATAAATTCAACTCGATACACTTGATTTCTTACATTAGAATCTAGGTCTGCAGCAAAAATAACTGTGGTGCCGGTAATAAAATTATATCCGTCCACACCATACCCAAGGGTTCCGTTGATTGTGCTCAGTGCGTCTGTGTTTGAGAAATCAATTATGTCCACAGGCGGTATGCCTTCGGTACCAAAATCAAACAGCTTGGTGCCGGCACGGAATTCTAAAATAGGTCTGCGAGCACGTTGCAAATTATCAACGGTTGATACGGTATTATTATATTCAGCCGACGCATTGATAACGTCAACGTGGAACCAACGATTGCTACGAGTCCACGGATTTAAATCCAGGCTGGCACGATTAATGGTCAAATAGTCAAGTTCAATTGGTGCATTTAATGTAGAATCAAAGTTTCCTACGTCAAATGGAGTGCTGTCGTATGGAACACTTGCACTTTGAGTATATGTTTCAGGGGTGACAAAGTTGGCAACCGGCAATAATTTAATAGCAGTACCTACTCCTTCAACATAATAAGTTTGATTTTGATAACTGGTTGGTATTACTGTTCCGCGGAAGGTAACTTTTAATCCATTGGTAAACACCACCCCATTAGGTGCTGTATAATTGGTCTGGCCAATGATTTCATTGATGTCTATTGTGGCATTATCAGTTTGGTCAATTAATCTTATTTCACCAAAAATTTCTGGGTCGGTGCCGTCTTGATACCACAGCACATCCAAGGCAGCCGTCAATAACGGAACTTGTTCAAACACACCAGATGCATTTTTATACCATTGTGTGCTGGCATATTCGATGCCAAACAAAATATTAAATTTTTCTAAATTACTAACTGACTGAATGCTGGTCAATACCATGTAAGCGTTGCCATCAGTGTCATACTGATAGTCAATGCGCCAAACGCTGTAGTATTGACTTTGTGGAACATTGGTTGTTTGATCGAACAATATACTGTCAAAACTTCCAGGTTCACCATTCAATGCATTGTCGCGAATTAATGGATCAAACTGTGTGGTAACTTGCCAGCCGCCGTCTTGTGGATCTGCTTGCTGTTCCATGAAAACAACTGTGCGACCATTTAAATTTGTTGTCCCGTCGATGCCATCGGTGTTCTCTGTAAGGAAAACATCAACAAATTGATTGTTAATTTGATTGAATTTTAAACTGGTAATTAAATCTACTGTAAACGGTGTGGTTTGATTGTTAACCCATGGCAAATTATAATAAAAACTCTGGGCATCTTTATAAGGAACATTAAATGTAACAGTGCCTAAATCTTCGCCGTTGTTTATCACACCCAGAACATCTCTACTGCTGATATTAGGAGCATATGGTAATTGTCCGCTTACACCGGGCCTAGCTTGAATCCAAAATCCAGGGCCAGTGCCAGGAGTACCGTTGACAATATTGATTTGCCCACGCATGTTAAACTCTGTGGAACAACTATAATACAGTGTGTCAGGTGCGTCTTGTGGTACGGTAAAGGTAATGCTGCCAAGACTGGCACCGTTGCGTAACACTCCGGTGTTGTATAAATTGATATTTCCTAAACTGGCTAATGTCTTAATATAGAATGGGTAAACACCATCCAATGACAAATTGAATACATAGGTATTGCCACGAGCCAAAGTTAGTGTGGGGTTTGCTTGATAATCAATTGTGTAACTGCTGGTGGCATTGTTGGTCACACGATAGTTAACTGTTTCTTTGGCATTTTGTGCAACATCAAAATTGTAATTGCCACCACGAACCAAGGTCAGTATAGGATTGTTGCCAGGGGTATTGCTAAATGTATAAACACCATTTTCACGTGTGACTGTAATGTCGTCGGTCAGGGGAATAGCAGTGGCACTTACATCTACAGCCAATGGGCCTGCAGGCAACCAATAATATTGACTGAAATTTGTAAATTTATCAAAATCAACAAATGGATCAAATGCATAATATTCGCTGGTATAAAGACGATCAGCCTTGGTTGTGTCTGCCCCTTGCAAGTTCAAAGCATCAGTGATGCCTGGATAGGTAATGGTGTCAAGGATGCGTTGACTATTATCTGGATCAATTTCAACAACGCCTGGCTCTAATTGATAATTGTTTCGACTGGGTGTGGGCTCTATCACATATCGATCAGCTGCATTAACACCAGGTCCAACTCGACGTCCAACATATCCTTGGGTCTTTTTAAACTGTGGCTCTTGAATCAATTGATCCAATGTGGCATTTAAAAACTGGCGATTAACCGGAGTTTGAAATATTTCTGGTAAAAAATCAACTGAACGAATTTGAGCGGCCATTAAATTACTCCACTGCCAGGTGCAGTACGAATATTAGTTGATGTCAATGCTTGTATAACCTCAACATCATTTACTGTGGCTGCATTAACAAAAATTTGATTTGGTGCTGAACGAATTTCATACAAGTCGCCAAAGGCCTTTTGTGGATTCAATGGTACTAACACAACCGAACTTACTACATCACCTATTTGACTGTGGATATATGCAGCTAATTCTGAGAAATAGAATGTATCACCAAAGTCCCAATAGGTGATATTAAAATAAGCGTCCATATTGGCCACTACAAGATTTTTAATTTCACTGGTGCTGGCCGTGGTGTTTGCAGCTGGAATAACTTTAATAATGGCGCGAAGAGCTTCAGGAGCCTTTTTACCAAACAATGGTAAAAACTCTACTGAATTTAAAATCATATTGTCTGAAATCATTTTGTAATCTTGAAGACCTGCATAGGCTGTGGTCAAATCATCGATGGTCGGCGGAGTGGGTTCTTGTACTACACCAGTTGAATCTTTAATCCAATTTTGATATGCTGTGTAATATACCAGTGTAGCTACATAGATATCAATGATGTTGGTTGTACCAGGGTCAATGCGTGAAGTCAATGGACTATTATGACGATATTGGAAATATAAGTCTTGTCGGCCAGTACGCACAATCCACTCGCCCTCATCTGTGGCCACTACAGTGGTTGTAATATTGTCTAATTCTAAATTGATTTGATAAAAGGCGTCGTCGGTATAGGCATAAAATACTTGCCCTACTGCATATTCAGTTCTAACTAATTGTATAGCCGACAGAGTGGCATACTCACTGTTAACCACCCCAGACTCAACCAACAAATAACGTTGTAAATTATCAAAGTCCACCGTGCGTTGTAAGAATACTAATTTTAAATTAGGTGATACAGTTGGTGCCACAATATCATTAAAGAAATCAGGATTATCAGGAATACCGTCGCTATTGTTATCTTCAAAGCCGACCAAGACTTGGAAGTCATCAACATAGCCGTCACTTTGTACAGGTTGTCCAATAATACGCAATCGAGTATCTCCATCCAATGGTGTGTTGTTATCTGGCTTGCTGTTAGTTTTTAATATATTCACATAGTCAGTGATAACTGTGCCGCTACGACTGTCGTAAATCTTTTGATCAGTAAAGAAGAAAAAGCGTGTTTCAATAACTGATCCAAAAAAGTAATCAAGATTTCTTGCCACAACAGTGTAGATGCTGCCATCAGTGGTGGCTTGAATAAACCACGAAGCATCGGTGTTTACTCCGTCAGTGTTGCCTGCGCCAGCCAGGCTAAATGCAGCATTGGTGTCAAGATTAGTTGAGTTAATCAAATACCATGTGTATGGTGTTCCTGTGATTGCTCCAGTGTTATCGTAGCCCAATCCAAAATTACGATTCAACCGAATCTGTTCAGCCACGCTTTGTGCAAATGTACTGGTAAAATCTGTAGTAAACAAAGGAATAACCTGTGTAGCAATAGCGCCAGTGGGCACAAAATTGTTTAATACCACTGGTCCTGCACCACTGTCTAAATTACCCAGACCTTGGTTGGTTCCGTCAATATAGATACCAGTCGGACTGGCCCAGATTGTTAATTTTTCGTCAGCCCTGGTTGGTGTGCCAACCACTAGTTGGTTGTCACGGTCAAAGAAATATCCAGTGGGTGCTACAAAATTTACTAAACTACCAACTTGAATAAATTTTGTATTGCTAGACGAATAAGTGCCAATCTGCACAGGAAATCCTGCACTGTTTTTAAAATATCCAGTGGTTTCATTAACCACCGTGGTGCTTTGTTGCCAGGTTAAATTTAATGTTAGTAAATTAGGACGAGTGTAGTTGGCATAATAAAATTGTTGGGCACCATCTTTAATTAATGTTGGCTGAATTTTGTTAGTAATTGCATCATTAATATCGTTGGCCGTTAACCAAGTAAATTGAAATGCTGGCAACGTATTTTCTTCATACAGTGCACCGTCGGCAGCAAAAATATTAGTTGATGAATATTTGCCTGTGCCATCAACTAGATCTAAATAACGACTGGTTCCGATGCTGGCACGATTTAAGGCCTTTGATTTTAATATTGAATTATAAGTGGTAAATGGAAAGTTATTATAGTCTTCACCATTGACCATACGATTTTGTGTGTAATAACGTGCAGGAGCACGTTGTTTAATTTCTTGAATTGTTTCACGAGCCTGTGCATTACTTACAGGAGTTGTAATTCCGCAAGTAAATGTAATGGTTTCAACTTGACCTGTGCGACTAATATAACTAATTGGCACAATTACATTTTGCATTTCAATAGGATTAATAATATAAGTCAATCCATTACTGGCGCGAACATAGTTTCTAAATGTGCCCACTGGAATTGTGCTGAAAACACCATCGCCAAAGTTTAATGTAATTTGATCGTTGGTGCGACTTGTTACACTATAAATTGTTCTGGTTCCGGGGGCCAACTGCTCAATGGCTGCGCCATAAACATTGGGCACTGTGGTCCATTCTTGAGCAATATTTCCTAGATTATCTAACTGGAACAACCAAACGTCTTCGTTGTTAACACCTTCAATATTAATATCCACTGAACGATTACTAATGCGTTCGGCCAGGTTAAAGTCTTGATTTTGTAGGACTCCTTGCTTGAATAAGAAAAAGAATCCAGTATTGGCACTTGCAAAGCCCAACTGGTCGTTGCGGAATAATACATTAAATTCGCCATTGGGTTTAGGACTAGGTTCATACACAAAACTCTTGCCAGCGGAGGTAGAATTAACCACTTCAAATGGCATGTTGACACCGTCGATTGTGGCAGTGTACGGAATAATAGGAATATAACCTGGAACTAAATTAACAGTATATTCTTGTGTGTCTACTCCAAGTATTACCTGATCATTGGCAGGACGGCCAACTCGTTGTGTATTAACCAAGCTGGCGTTTACAATAGCAGTGAATTGTTCTTGCCAATCGAAGTTACTAGGATCAGCCCAATTAACCGTGATGTTGCTTAGATTAACACCATTGTAATCAATGATGTTTTCTGTGGTTTGTACGCTGAATACTTTTAAATAACCTGACGCTTCGGTGTTACGTTTAGGAGTATATGAAACTAATTGTGCAAGTTTAACCACACTGTCGCGGCGCTCGGCTGTGTCTAAATAATTTTCGCGTGTGTTTAAGTCTGTGCGGAATGCAAGACTTTGCCCCATAAAGGCCATAATGTCAAGCAAGGCAATAAATTCGCTTGACTCAATATAATCATTAAATGTTTCTGGGTAATAAAGACGCAAGTAGTCAACAAAACTTTTGCGTAAGGTTTCAAAATCGTAGCTTTGAAAATCGGCTTCGCGATAGGTTTGATAGATTCTTTTCCAATCTTCAACGCCAAATATCGCGGTTTGTCTTGTTGTTTTTGCCATGGTTATTCCGTTGTTGTATTATTTATTACAGGAATAATATGGGTAGTTAAACGTAACTGGCGTTACGAGTCTGTTGATCAAAGAAAATACTCAATAGTTGTGCAGTTTGCCCCTGGACAAATTGTATTTCAATTTGTATCAAGATTCCATTTTCCTGAGGAAATATTTCTGGATTGCTAGGAAGATAAATTCTAGGATCTCCGCCGGCCACACGCTGTATTTCTTGAGAAATAGCATCTGTAGTATCTTGTAATTGGCTTTCAAATAGATAATTCCATAACAGTGTGCCATATCCTGGGCGCCCTACCAATTGGCCCTGTTGAATATTAAAGGCATTTAATAGGTCGCGTTTAATTAACTCCATGTCCACCAGAGTAAATTTTTTATTTTGATTAATTGTGCTAAAGCCAACGAATGTAGTCATACTGTATTTACACTATCCGATTAAACCACTGATTGCGCTACTAGCACTGTTAACAGCACCACTAGCAGCTGAGCTAATTGCGCCGGATGCTGTACCAGCTAGTTCGTTTAATTTGTTTTGAGCATACTGAATATCTGCTGCAAGATTAATAGATCCCAGGCTAGGATATTCAAATGTGGGCACAGGTATTTTAGCATTGCCTAAAATACGAGCCACAGCAGCATCAACTGTTTGACGATTTACTGTGTTACTGAATCCGGCAGCAATTTTAGTAGGACTTACCAGACTATCGCTACTAAACAAACTAAAGTCTACACTAAAATTACTCATTTTTCCAAAAATATCTAAACTACCACCCAAGCTGGCCAATAATTCTTGTGCCTGTGATGCTATAGGGCCAAGTGCTGTGCTGGCCATGTTGGTTAAGTCGCCTAGTGCTCCTGTGATTGCACCAGTTGCTTGTCCAGCCAGACCTTGTGCTAAACTTGTGGCTGATCCTAATGCTCCTGTCAGTGCTGTGCTACCGGCTGCCCAAGCAGCTGCCACTGGTGCACCAAACTGACTAGCATTTGTAATTAATCCTGCAACGCTACCAGCTACTCCGGTGGACAAGCCGCCGGTAAGAGTATTGAGTGCTGTGGTTGCTTGACCGACAGCTCCGCCTACTGCTCCTGTGACCAGGCTGCTGGCTTGGCCGGTTAGACTATTAAGTGTGCCGGACACAAGATTATTAGCAGTGGTCAGTGCATTGGCTCCTAAGCTACTAACGCCTTGCGTGATGGAATTTACTGCACCGCTGGCAAGAGTTTCAATACTGGTCACAGGATTACTTAATAGAGAACTAATATTTCCAGCGCCTGCAAATGCTGTAGACACAATGTTGTTAAGATTAGCAGTGGTCAAAGCAACTGTGCCACTTAACAGTGTGGCTGCTGTTAATGATGTTAACCCTGACGCTGTATACACTTGTCCCGAGGCAAGACTCACTGGTTGTGTAGGAGTTGTTTGTATAGTGCCGCCAGCCACCAATGCATTATAACTGTTTTGCATGACTGCCGTTTGAATTTGTGTTTGTAAACCAGTGTCGCCGAGTATACCAGCGATGGATGTTATTCCATCTTTGCCAGTCCATACACTAGGAGTTCCTACCACGCAATTAAAGTCTGGATAGTTACTGGTGCCTGGTTTAAGATATCCGGCTTCTTCTAAATTGCTAGGAGTTAGACCATAGGTGCCTATACCAGTGGTAGTTGATACTGTGGTAGATGTTTGATTGATTAATTTAGCTATTTGTGCTAGTACTGCTGTGGTTTGACTTGACGTCAACGGACCAACCGGAGTCACAGGTAATCCATTATTGACCTGTGATACATCGGCTGCTGTGATAGGATTAGTCAGCGGAACATTGTTCAGCGGTGGTGTTGCGGCAATCACCGGCGAGCCTGCAATAATGGCCAATATTGTGTTGATGTCTGTGCCGGCAATGGTTCTATCAAGGCGACTGTATCCAAACTTGGCCAGACGTGTTTCAGCACTAATTAATGTTTGCCCAGCAGAATAGCTTACTAGACTGCCGGCTGCTACCTGACTGTAAAAAATAAAGTCAGCCTGTGCTTGTGTAGCGTTGGCGGGCCCTTCTACAATATATCGTGTGCCGCTGGGAAGGGTATATTTAAAAATGCTCATGATTAAAGTCCTGCCAATGTTGTTCCTGCAGAAGCAGCAGTGATCGACCATCCAGTAGGAATACTAGGTGCTCCAGGGCTGGCTGTGGTTTTACCTGCTTGCAAATCAACTTTAACTGCCACACCTTGATTATGATAGGGCCAAGGTTCGTGTGTGGGTGCTCGGGTAACAATACTTTCTAATCCAGCAGGACTAACTTGCCAGCCAGTAGTGTTATCAAATGTAGTATCGGGCATGGTATAGGTGGTAATACCTTTTGGAGCACTTACTGGCAGTGCAGGACCACCGTTGAGACTGATTAATATTGCTTTAAGACTTAATGCGGCGCCGCCGTCGATGGTGACTAACTTACTCTTGACTGCTAGTGTAGTGTTGGCTTTGATGCCTATTCCAGCTTCACTAAACAAGGTCAACGGCCCTTTACCGGCCACATCAATGGCTCCTAAACTTTGTAAATTAGTAGCTACGTTGGCTCGAATATTAAGTGTGCCGCCAGCATTGATGTTGACATCTTGGTCAGCGTGTAAATTTAATGTTCCTTGTGTGCGTAAATTTATTGAGTTGGTACTAAACACATCTAGTGTGCCTTCTTGTCCTAGTTCAACCCAAGTTTGTCCGTTGGCATGACAAAGGTAAAAACAGTTGCCATCATCACTCATGGTAATTTGATGTCCTTTGCTGGTTCGAATACGAATTAAGTTATCTGCACCTGCTAGATCTCCATCATCCATGACCAGGGTATGGCCGCCTCGTCGCCCAATTACTGTAGCGGAGCCTGTGGGTGCTCCGTTGCCTGTGGTAACTTGCTCGGTAATCTTTTTATCCGTTGCACCACCAGCGTAGATCGGTCGACCTGGTGTTGAAATACCGTAGCAACTGCTAGGGGTTTCGCGCTGACTACTTGACCCGATTGCACCGCGCACAGGATCATTGTTTAGGCCTTGTTGGAATAACACTGCTGCCGCATAGGCATGCACTGGTTTAGGTTGATCAAAGAACTTAGGATTCTCACTGATCTTGGTATTCTCTGGAGCATTGTTTACTTCTGTGACTGGAAGTAATTTACTCTGTGCAAAATAACTTTCTTGGTTGGCGTTAGCTTTGACGTATTGGCTGGTTGCACCAATGGCAGGAATCATGCGATTAAGGCCTTGCTCTGGAATACATCCTACATAAAAACCTTGTTTTGGGTCGCCACCTACAAAGAAACATAGTACTCGCACACCAATGTCAGGCGGAGTAAACCACATACCGTAACTGCTTTGGTTACCTGGATAGCTGCCTGTGCCTTGCGTGCCTGATGCATTGCTTCTAGGAGTTGCTCCGTAGAACGGAGGACAATACGCTACTGTGCGCCAAAGATCTTTGTTGGCTTTGTTACCGCCGGCGAATTGTTGTATATAAACTTGTAGTCTGCCTTGACGGGTTGGATCAATATTGTTCATGACCTCGCCGATAAACGGGCCCATCTCTGTAGGGGTGCCGCCACGATTAAATTTAAAATTGGCGGCTTGGCCAGTTGATTTTTGGGTATTTTCAGACATTATGGAGATCTACTTTCTGTTTGCGGTGTATTTACACTGGGTTTAGAGTCGGTGTAAACAACTGTCTGTCCTGCGGCCAAGGCCTGTGCTGTGGCACTGGCCGAAGCAGCCACTGTGGTTGCGCCCGAGGTTCCATAAATTTTAACCTCGCCAGCCTTAGGCGGAGCACTAACCGCAGACCCTACAATTTCTCCATTACTGGTCACAGGTTGTGCAGGTGGTGCAGAAGCCACAACATTATCACTGACTGGAGTTGATTGATCATTTTGTATAGGAGTAGGAGTGCCAGCGGTTGTTGTAGCACCGTCGGCAGTTTGACTACGCAAGGCCTGACGTGATGTATTGTCTGATGACCCAGGTTCAATTTGTCCGGTTCCTGTTGCGGTGCCTGGACTACTAGTGTTTGGTAAAGCTGCTGCACCACCTACCTGGTTGGGTGTAGCAGGGCTAGTTGCTTGTGTTTCGTTTGTGGCATTGTTGCCAGATTTAAGATTATCGTAATATTCAACCAACAAGCGACCTTCAATCTCTTGTTCAAAACGTCCTTTGGCAAAGGAGTTTTTAACTTTAATTGCTGTGTATGTAAAACTTTCTTGAGGCTGGCTGCCGGACGTTACTCCTATAGCTGGAGTTCCGGTAACATTATTGGCTGTAACATCCATGACGCCGGTACGCATGTTATAATCAGATGGCCGATTCCATTGCACAGCAAATACAACTTCCTGACTGTCGTAATTAATACCACCATCGGGGTTAAATGGACTAAAGTTAAATGACTTGGCTGTAATACCGTGTGTGACTTCTCCTTGTTGCATCCATGCAGGGTCTCCAACGATTTTAAGTTTAATTTTGGCCTGATCGCTGGGACTATACAAATAATCTGCGGCGTTGGCCACCGGCTCATTGGCACCTTTTTTAGCACCTTGGTCGCTTTGTGCTGATGCTGGCATAAACACTTTTTTTGTAGGATTTCTAGGGTCACTGGTTTGTGCATTCAGAATAGGTATGTTGGCACCACTCATAATCAAGCGATACAAATTATTATATTCTTGTTGGAAGTCCAAAATAGAATTATTCTGTCCAGTAAACCAATAGTTATAAAGTTTATGCAGTCCGCGGAACCGAGCTTTGGGGAAATACTCACTTTGCATTTGATTAATTGCGTAAGGACTAATAGTATATTTCATCCGATAGGCATGGTCCTTACGCTTGTTGTCAAATCCAGACAAGGGCGTGGCCGTTACTGAAACTTTATACCAGGCTATTTGACCATTTTTACTATTACTGCTGGGTACTTGTTTGCCGGTTACTTCGTCGGTGGTGTATAACATCTGATCACTCATGTAACTACTGTTACGCATGACCTTGTCAATGAACTGTATAATTTGTGTTCCGGCCAACACTGGTTCTGAACGTGACGACGTGTTCACACTATTGGTAGCAGGATTAAGTTGTTGACCGTTGGCGGTTGGAGTTTGATTGGTTGTGGCGTCAAAATCAGTGTTGCCTGGTTTCTTTACCTTGCTACTAGCCAGGCTAGCCGGTGCAAATTCAATTTCATAGATATCAGCTAATTCGTATTTGCCTTCTTTGACCAGATTCTTTTGATGTGTGTTAAGTGCTTCGCACAAGCCAGTAAAGATTGGATTTTTCTTGGCAGCCGCGGTTGCATTTGGTGGTGCTGCACCGGCAGGTGCTGTTGCATCGGCTGTGGCCTGGGCAACCGATACTGCACTTCCACCGCGGCCAGTGGTGGTTGTGGCAGCATTTTGTTCGGCTAGCGAACTACCTTGAACTGGTGCGCCTGGCATTAGATAATACCTCCGTATGCTACTCCGTCGGTGCCAACTAAACTAGGGTCAGATCCAGTGGCAATGGCTGCTTGTTGTTGCACTGGCAAATCGGCTACAGTAGTAGATGGTGCAGGAGCGGATGTTTGTGGTGCTGGCGAATCGGTTCTTGTACCTGGATCAGTTGTGGCATACTGTGTTCCCACTGGTTTGCCTACTAGTACATCTTGTACCGTTTCTCCAGCTAATTCAAACTGGAAAGGAATACTTCCGCGGTCTTGACTAAGTGCGGTATATTGTCCTTGCGGTTTGCCCTTGACCTGGTATTCAATGACCTTGTTGGCAATACGGAAAGTTAAGTTTTCAATAATAAAAGGATAAAACTTTTCTACCACAGCTTTTTTGTCACTACCCAAATTGGGATATCCTGTGAGTCCTTGACCTACTATGGGATTTACTAAATTTCCTTTGTCATCGTACCCGTAGAATCTAATAACCATACAATACATGGCCATTAGATAGTTAGGAGGATTAGCTGGAACATTGGCCTGTTTATACAAATTAGTCACAGCATCAAACAGATTTTTAATCAATGTCAGCCCGTTGGGTTCGGTCACATTAAAATCAATGGCAGTAGCTGAGTGTGCCATGCCCGCTCCTTTGAGTGGAACCAGGGTTTCAATGTTTAGATTGTCAATGTAATAGTCCAGCTGGAAAAACTGATTACGTCCAATTTGGCTGGCGCCGCCAGTTTGAGCAAGCAGGCTCCAAACAGCCGTGTTTCTTGCACCTGACTGAAAATCTGTATACTGTTGCGGGGTCAGCAAATACCAACTCAACCCATAGGTATAACTGGAGTAGGCATCCAGCACATTTGGCTGTGGTATAATTTGCTGATTAAATGATGAATTAATAATTTGTTGTGTGGCATTGGAGTTTGGGCCGGTGTTGTCGTCTCTTGGAGCACTGGCGCCGGCTTCTGTTGTAGGCGAATAACCAGGACCGCCAGTGGCAGCTAAGTTTTGATTGACTTGAGCTGCTGTATAAATTTGATTATCAGCTGGCGGGGTTGCTTGACTTGTTGTGCTAGACAGTGTATCGGCTGTGCCGCCATTGGTAGCTACGTATTGAGAATTTAATAAGTCTTGATTGGCGGTTTCAACATCGGTAACGCGTCCTTCGGCTGTGGTCGGAAGAGGAGGATTTTGCACTCCGGTGGTTCCATCGTCTTGCGCTGCCTGTCCTGCGCTCATTCGTTGGCCAAGAGCTTGAATGTCTAATTGTTCTTGCGTTAATGGTGTGGCCATGTTAGAATCCTAACACAGATTTAAGAGTGGTAATTTTAGGTAGATATATCACGGTATTGGCTTTAAAATCCAGGGGAGGTTTTTGTAATGTGTTAGGATTGCGTTGATAGAACACCCACCATAGCCCTGAGTTGTCATAGAGGTCGTGTGCCAGTAAATCAGGACGATACTGATACGTTGTGTTAATTTTAAAAACTTGATCGTCGGTCTGTTTAGGTATAGGACGATTATTCATTACATCTAAGAAGAATTGACTGTAGCCAGTGTTATAGTAAGGACTGGTTGGGTCATAGTTGGCGCTCATTACCAGAATCCTCCTTTGAGTAAGTTACCGTTGGCAAACTCTTTGAGACTAAATTGTTTGCTGACCTGTTGACGACTTTGCACAGGTAACAGTGTAAGTGCTATTTCCATTTTGGTAGGCACATAGGTTGGTCTATTTAATCCCAGTGTTGGCGGCGCTGGAGGACCGTTGACTGCACCTTTGGTTAAAAATGCTGCTGCTAATCTATTAAGCTGACCAAACACGCTGTTGGTTGCTACGTCTTGGCGAGCACGAATACTGGTTAAATTCAACCCAACGTCGTTTGGACTACCAGCACGAATATAATCAACATCGGCCGGAAGGTTATATGTAAACTGTTGTATCACGGCAGCATGTTCTTTAAATTGATAATCTCCTAAGCCCGACAAATAAACCAATGGTGGCGGAGTTCCGCGTTGTGCATCTTGTCCATAAAACATTTTAGTTGCACTACGGAAGAAATGAATCACTGCCAGTAGATAGTTGGCTTCACTTGTGTCCTGGGCAGTAAATGTTGCGTTAATGCTAATAGCGTCAACATAACTATTCTGATAGAAATATCCGCGATAGTTTGAGTGGGTCAGATCATAAGGACTGTATTGAGCACGATAACTGGTACCAATGCTAGGTGTATATGGAAAGATAACTCCGTCAGTGACCTGTAATGGTTTAAGAATTCCAGGGTTAGGCGAATTATAAAGATATGTACTCTGCGGTGCCAAGCGTAGTCTTACACGCCAATCACCGTTGTTGACTTGTTTTCGTTGGTCAGCAATGGTCTGTTGACTTTGTGCATTTTGAACTTGACTTTGAATTTGATTTAAAGCGGCGGCGCTGTCTTGTGCTGTTCCTGTTGTGCCGTCAGGATAAAAAATTGTAGCAGCATCAGTATTACCAACATACACAGGATCGCCAGTTTCATTTAATTGGTATCCGGGCAATAAAGTCCCGTTATCATCGTAGCCTACAACACCAGTTCCTGGCCCTACTGCTACAGTAGTGTTAGTGCTAGTTGTTGTTGTAGATGTGGTTTGTGTTGTGCCGTCGCTGAACACCTGGGTGGTCGACCCGTCTGTGTTAAATGTTGTGGTAAGCAATGTGGGTGTTGTAACTGTGGTGGATGCAGTTGTTACTGGTTGAACCGCAGCGGTTCCGGTCAGTGTTGCAGTTGGCTGATCGACTGGTCTTTTATTAAATGCCTGGAATGCTTCTTCGGCTGCTATAGCATAACCTTCAGCAGTAAGCCCAGGTGGAGGATCATATACTGCAAAAAATACAGCACGAGCCTGTTCCTCTGTAAGCGTTTGCCCCGGTGTATTATTAGTTGTATTTTGTTGTGTTAAAATTGGAGTAGTTGCAGAATTATTTACTAATTGTGTTCCGCCGGCTGCTACAGCAGCTGGCTTAGTTAACACAGCACCACTGGGCAACGGGTCGCCAGCAGTATAACCATCATACTGAGCTTGAGTTACTTCAAATAGTTGTCCGTTGTTTACAATATATGGCATGAATCGATCCTGTTATCCATATATTTACCGCAAGAAAAAACGGCATATTTAATGATTAGAGGTTGACAACTGTGGTTTTTATGCTACAATAAATATCTAATTAGGAGATATACATTGGCCACGCCCATAGTAAAAACACCAGCAAAAACTAACTATCTCAACAATAGAGATATCCTGAAACAAATACACCTTAGCAAAAATACCTATTGTAGCTATACAGATCCTGTAAACGATCACCAGTACGACATTATTTTACCCACACTAGAAAAGATCAATCAACGTACCATTGCCGAAGCCCGTCGCAATCGTGCAGATCGTATCAAACGCGAAACCGGTGTGGTTGTTGACCCAAAAAAGATCCCAAACACAGACTTGGTGTTCCGTATTACTGTGTGGGAACACATACCAATGGCACCCAAAAAGATACCCAAAACACAAGCCAAAAAGAAAAAACTCGACGACATATTTGAATTAGATTTAGAAACCGATGATCCGTTAGCTGACTTAATTGATGTGCCTATCCTGGACGAAAAACATGTTCGCCTAAACTTTCCACCGTTTTATCACTATCGTATAGATGAAAACAAAGTGCCGTTTCAGGTAGGCAAGAGCCACTGGATTGGTGATTTTGAAACAGGCGAGTTCAGCAAAGACCACGGGCAAACCACTCGCACCCTGGCCACAATGTATATGAAATTGTGCGAGCGTTACGCTACTCGTAGTAACTGGCGTGGATATACCTACAACGAAGAAATGCGTGGGCAAGCTCTACTACAGTTAAGCCAAATTGGTCTACAGTTTGATGAATCAAAATCACAGAATCCATTTGCTTATTACACAGCGGCTATTACTAACTCGTTTACTAGAATTTTAAATTTGGAAAAGAAAAACCAAAATATTCGCGATGACATGTTAGAGCAGGCCGGATTGAATCCTTCGTGGACTCGTCAAAATGCTGGAAAGAAGGATCCTAATTTTGGTGCGGTAGTGGTTGTAACGTCAGGTGATGATATAGTACAATAGCTAGATGACAAATCTATTTAAGAAAGCCGCGGTGTGTACGGACATACACTGGGGCCTCAAAAGTAACAGTCTAGTCCACAATCGCGATTGCGAAGCATTTATTGATTGGTTTATTGCCAAAGCCAAGGAGGAAGGTTGCGAAACCGGAATGTTCCTAGGCGATTGGCACAACCATCGTGCCAGCATCAATCTACAAACCTTACAGTTTAGTGTGCAAGCTCTGGAGAAACTAAGTCGTGCTTTTGATACTTTTTATTTTATTCCTGGTAATCACGACCTGTACTATCGTGATAAACGTGACATCCACGGAGCTGAATGGGCCAAGCATATACCTAATATTGTTATTGTCAATGATTGGTTTACCAGTGGTGACGTTGTTATTGCTCCTTGGCTGGTAGGCGATGATCATAAGAAGTTAGCCAAATTATCTGGCAAGTACATGTTTGGGCACTTTGAGTTGCCACACTTTAAGATGAACGCCATGGTAGAAATGCCCGATCACGGAGAAATCCAAGTAGACAACTTTAAAGGTATTGAATCAGTGTTCAGCGGGCATTTTCATTTGCGACAAAGCAAACGTAATATTAATTACATCGGTAACTGCTTCCCTCATAACTTTGCTGATGCTGGTGACGATCAACGTGGCATGATGGTCCTAGAGTGGGGACACCCAGAACAGTATCATGCTTGGCCTGGGCAACCGCTGTACAAGGTCATGCGGCTAAGCGAATGTATTGACAACGGTGCAAATATTCTCAAGCCCAATATGCATGTGCGTGTGGAGTTAGACATTGACATCAGCTACGAGGAAGCAAACTTTATCAAAGAAACATTTATTAAAGATCATAACTTACGAGAAATGGCCTTGATTCCTAGCAAACGCACAGATATCGAGCTCGATCTGGCGCCAGGTGAAGTCAAGTTTGAAAGTGTAGATCAAATTGTCACCGATCAACTTACCAACATTGAAAGCGAATTTTACGATCCTAAATTGTTATTAAAGATATATCAAAACTTATAATGCAATCAAATTTTGGCATAAGTCCTATTGATCCTGATTTTTTGTCTATATTAAAAGAAAAATATAACATACTTAATTTTTTTGTTCTTAAATATTATGACAAAGATACTGATTTGTTGCGGCAACATCTACTGTCTTTAAAAAAAGATGTATTTCAACCCAATGATCGTATTATGGTTCTTCAATTTGATAGTGACTATTATATCGACCAGCGTGTAGGGATTAATTTAATAAATTTATTCACTGTTTGGAAAGAAGTAGATATTCCCCTTTCGGTTATGATCTACTATACAAACAATTTTGGTGTTTCAAAAGAAATAGAACATATTTGTAGATACAGTCACAACAAGGATCGTCCGGCTGTGATTGAAACTTTTTATAATCCTGGAAACTACAACATCGAATCGTCGACTAATAGAATTGATTTAAATGTAGACTCGATAGAGTATCATGCTATCAGTATGATGGGCCGGAATCGTAGTCATAGATTTGCATTGTATAATCACATAAAACATCTAGGTGATCGTGTCGCATTGTCTATTCAAGGCTTAGAAAAATGACAATCATAACCACACTTCCCTGGAGCAGAGTCAACGACCAGTGGGTACGAACCTCAAGGATAAATGCACAACCAACGGATACTACTGTGCAACACCCGTTGATTAACAGCCAGCCAAATGACTCTGGGTCAAAATACTTTGCTGATTTTTACAAGCATATTGCATTAGATATAGTAACCGAAACTGTGTTTCATTATCCATTTCCGTACATCAGTGAAAAAACACTCAGGCCGTTTGTTTGTAAACGAATGTTTATAATTTTAGGGCCAGCGAACACATTAAAAACATTGCATGAGCAGGGCTTTGAAACTTTTGGCGACTTTATCAATGAGGAGTATGATACTGTGCAAGACCCAGAAGAAAGATTTTTGTCTGTTGTGCAAGAAATTGAACGTTTTTGTCAACGAGACCTAAACGAAATCAAACAATATTATTTAGATAATCAAAAGAAATTTGAGCATAATTTTAATCGGTTGCCAGAATTACGCAACGAAGAACTGGAACAATTAAGATCGACTCTTTAACTGAGAAAATGTATAATAACACATGATTCAAATCAAAAATCTTACTGTTAAGAATTTCATGAGTGTGGGTAATGCCACACAGGGCATTGACTTTGATCGCAAGGACTTAACACTTGTTCTAGGTGAAAATTTAGATCTAGGCGGCGATGGAAGTCGCAACGGTACAGGTAAAACAACCATCATCAACGCTCTGAGTTATGCCTTGTACGGACAAGCACTTAGCAATATTCGTAGAGATAATTTGGTTAACAAAACCAACGGCAAAAACATGTTAGTATCGTTAGACTTTGCAGTCAACGGCACCGACTACAAAATTGAACGCGGTCGCAAACCTAATGTGTTAAAGTTTTATGTCAACAGTCAAGAACAAGAGATTACCGATGAAGCCCAAGGCGACTCAAGAGAAACACAAACAGAAATAGAAAATAAGTTAGGACTTAGTCATGACATGTTCAAGCATATCATGGCTCTCAACACTTATACAGAACCATTTTTAAGTCTTAAGGCCAACGATCAACGCACCATCATTGAGCAGCTACTTGGCATTACTATGCTATCAGAACGTGCTGACAAGATCAAAGAAGTTAACAAACAAACTAAAGATAGCATTACACAAGAAGAGTTTCGTATTCGTGCTGTGCAGGAAGCCAACAAGCGTATTGAGGAACAGATTGAAGCACTCAAGCGCAGGCAAGGCCTATGGGTAACTAAACATGAAGAAGAGAAAACAACGCTCGAGACTGCGCTGGCGAGCTTACAAGAGATCGACATTGAGGCCGAGATTGCCTCCCACAAAGAACATTCTGCTTGGGATCAGCGTAGGAAAGATATCAACGAGATATCGGGCGCAATTAGCCGGGCTAAACTTGATCAAGGTCGGGAGGATAAAGCCGTTGTCAAACTGGAGGCGGAAATTGTTTCGCTCAAAGAGCACAAGTGCCACACGTGTGGTCAGGCATTCCACGACCAAAAGCACGAACAAGTATTGGCGGGTAAGCAGGCAGATTTGGCAACAGCAAGAACAGCAAGCGCAGAGCATACACAGCTCTTATCAGAGTTACAGACTGCCCTTGAAACCTTGGGCGACTTAGGCCGGCCACCCAAAATGTTCTACGATAAAGAAGAAGATGCTATTAAACATCGAGCCAACTTAGATAATTTACAAACACAGTTAGATGCCAAAGTACTAGAGATTGATCCGTATGTAGAACAAATTGACGACATGCAAAACCAAGCCCTACAGGAAGTAAACTATGACACACTTAATGAACTTACTCGCTTACAAGAGCACCAAGACTTTTTACTCAAACTACTCACCAGCAAAGACAGCTTCATCCGTAAAAAAATTATTGAACAAAATCTTAGCTATCTAAACGCTCGATTAACACACTACTTAGATCGTATTGGTTTGCCGCATACTGTAGTGTTCCAAAACGACTTAACTGTCAGCATTGAGGAACTAGGTCGTGAGTTAGACTTTGACAATTTATCACGAGGTGAACGTAATCGCTTGATCCTAAGTATGAGTTGGGCATTCCGCGATGTGTTTGAAAGTCTATATCAACCCATTAACGTCCTATTCATTGATGAAATGATTGACAACGGCCTGGATACACAGGGTGTAGAGTCAGCCCTGGCCTTGTTAAAACAGATGAGCCGCGAACGACACAAGAGTATTTGGTTGGTAAGTCATAGAGATGAGCTGGCCGGTCGTGTAGAGAATATTCTTAAAGTCGTTAAAGAAAATGGTTTTACAAGTTATAACACGGATGTAGAAATTGCGTAGAATACGAGTCTTACACGTCGAGCCAACAGATGTATGTCAAGCAGCATGCCCGCTGTGTGCCCGCGAGACTGATAGTAATTTTAACAAAAGTCAAAAACATCATTTGACTGTTAATCAAATTCTTCGTGTGTTTTCTGACAAGCAAATTACTAAACTAGAAAAAATGTTCATGTGCGGAGTATATGGCGATCCAGCTGCTGGCACTTATACCCTGGACATCTATCGATATTTTAAACAACTCAATCCTAATATTACGCTAGGAATGAACACTAACGGCGCATTACAGACAACGTTTTGGTGGCACGGACTAGCTGCAATTATGAATCACCCCGACGATTACTGTGTGTTCAGCATCGACGGTCTAGAAGATAGTAATCATGTGTATCGAAAAAATGTCAATTGGGAAAAACTCATGGCTAATGCTCAGGCATTTATTGCCAACGGTGGTAATGCACATTGGGACATGCTGGTTTACAAACACAATCAACATCAAGTTGATGCATGTGAACAACTGGCTCGAGACATGGGTTTTAAATGGTTCCGTGCCAAAGTCAGTAGACGCCCAACTGTTAGCGGGCTTGAAATACCAGTTGGTTGGCAAATACCAGAGTTTAAAACTGGGCCAATCAAATGTCATGCAGTTGAAGAGAAAAGTCAATACATTGATGCACAAGGAAGATTGAATCCGTGTTGTTGGTTAGGTGCTAGTCAAATAAATTTTGTCAAAGATGATATATCCACTGTAAAATTAACTTGGAAGACCGATACACCAAATCCTGTTTGTAAAACTGTTTGCAGTAGCAAAAAACAAAAAACAACTTTTACTGATCAGTGGCAACGGGAGGTTAAACTTGTTTGACTATAATTTGATAGACGAGTATCAGTTAGAAATTACAACCTATTGTAATGCTGCATGTCCGCAGTGTCCTCGTAACGAAAATGGGCGCGGACTTAATCGTCGCATGCCATTGTGTCATTTGGATCAAACAGTGATAGATCAAGCATTTACTACAGAACTATGCAGTAGACTCAGACAAGTGTTCTTCTGCGGTAGCTATGGTGATCCTATCATGCACCCGGACTTCTTGAATATACTACGTGACTTCCGTAAAAAGAATCCTACCCTGTGGTTATACTTCCATACCAATGGCGGAGTTCACAATGTTGAGTACTGGGCAGAGATTGCTGAGATCATGGCCGGATACGGTCAAATTGATTTTGGCATTGACGGTCTAGAAGATACTTTACATTTGTACAGAAAGAATGTAAAATACACTAAGGTTATAGAGAATGCTCAAGCATTTATTAACGCAGGTGGTCGTGCTCAATGGAATTTTATTGTATTCAAACACAATCAGCATCAAGTTGAACAAGTAAAAGAGATCGGTAAAGACATGGGATTTTTCAATGTCTTGATTAGAAAAACAGGAAGATTTTTCAATCATCGCACTATTGAAGAAATGTCAAGTTGGCCGGTGGGCGCAGAGTATGTGTTAGAACCGCCGACTCTACCGGAATATCGTAATCAGAGCATGTTATTCTTACCCGATTTAAAAAAGCAATACAAAGATATCAAGGAATACTTTGATACTACAGAAATTAAATGCGATGCCATGGTAGGGCCCAAGGTTTCTATCAATGCCGAAGGACTAGTGTTACCTTGTAACTTTTTTAATCATAACTTGTACGACCGTCGATTTTACGAGTCTGGCATATTGCCCGAGGCTAATGAATTAAGCAATGATAAGCACGGTAATCAAGTTAGAGGCTTTTTAGAAAGTTATGGGTTAGATAATTTAAATATTAATCTTCATAGTTTAGAAGATATTTTTAGTAATCCAATGTGGGCGGACTTAGTTTCTAGTTGGAATAAAACATTAGCCAATGGCCGTTTGTTTGAATGTGCCATGACATGCGGCAGTCGGATTACTAAAGTTTGGGATCAAGGAGGAAGTAAAAGATGAAATATATGGTTACAGGTGGCAATCGCGGACTAGGACAAGCGTTCCATGAAAAGTTCAATGCAGATAGTTATAGTCGTAGCGGCGGTTATGACATCACCAAAGATGTCAACAAAATAGCCGAAGCAAGCCTGGCCTATGATGTGTTTATTAACAATGCGTTTGACGGACCGTTTCAGGAAGACTGGGCCAACTTTGGGCAGGTGAATTTGTTATACGCTGTGGCTTCTTTGTGGAAAGAAAACGGTAAAGTTGGGCACATCATCAATATTGGTAGCGTAGGCAGCGAAACCGTAGTGGCGCCAGACCCTGGGTTTGAAACTTATCGTGTCAGCAAGGCAGCTTTAAAAGAACACAGTCGTCAATGGACTCGTGCGTTTAAAGATAACAAGGTGCTGTTTCGTACCAGCCTGCTTACCTTAGACCGATTGGACACAGAAGTAACACGCAGTCGCCCAAATTGGACCGGTAATGGACTTAAAACAGCAGATATCTGCGAATATATTACGCTAATTATTAACGCTCAACCCAATACCTGCATTGAAGAAATTACAGCCTGGGTGAACTTTGATCATAAACTATAATGAATGACATGGCTCTACGAATCAACTACAATTACAGAACTACCCGAAGATTGCGTGGGTTTCGTTTATTTGATTACAAATAACTTAACCGGCAGGAAGTATATTGGAAAAAAATTAGCAAAATTTAGCAAGACAACATATAAGACAGTAAAACTTAAAAACGGCAACAAGAAGCGTAAGAAAATTAGAAGCAAAATCGACTCAGACTGGCAACTATATTACGGATCAAGTCCGGAATTAACAAAAGACATAGAACAACTAGGACCAGGCAACTTTACTCGCGAAATATTATTTTACTGCAAATCTAAATCAGAGTGCAGTTACATTGAAGCTCGCGAACAATTCTCAAGACGTGTATTAGAAAGTGATGATTACTACAACGGGCATATTCAAGTGCGTGTGCATGGTAGTCATATTAAGAAGTTACAAGGATAACAATTGAATAAAAAAGTTTTGTTTGCTGGGTGCAGTTATGTATCTGGCAATGGATTTGAGTTGACTAAAGGAGAGCCTAATTTATGGGTTAATCTTCTGCATCAACATACTCAATTAAAAAACTTTGAACTAGTTAATGTTGGACGCGGTGGACGTAGCAACGCTGGCATCTTTCAAGATGCCGTATGGCATATATCGCAAGGCAACATAGATATAGCTATTGTTTGTTGGACTAGCATGCCAAGATATGAAATGAGTTTAGGCTTAGAAACTTATGATACTCGTGCTGTGTTTATGCCCAATGGAACGGTAGTAGGGCATCATCTTAACGATATCAATTACAGTCAAGGGTATCTCGAAAGCATTAGAGATCGATTTACTAGTTTGGCACACATGCATGAGGAAATATTAAATCTTGTGTACTATGTAAATTCGTTAGTTAATCTAGCTCGAGTCACCAACACAAACATATTTTTTGTTAATTCATTATGTCTTTGGGATTTAAACTATTTTATAAAGTTACAAAACGTATTACCCGAACAATATACCAATTTTACCAAAGCAATTATTAACATGGAAACTCGCGAAGATCAAGAAATTTTTCAGTTATATGACAAAATACACAGCGAGTATCAACAAGCTGGTGGCATACAAGAATCCCATTGGCTTAATTTATATCAATCATTGAAATCACTGCAAACAGACACCAACAACGACCTTGTACATCCTGGCATCAACTCAAATCAACAATATTACAATCTACTCAGTCAACCCTTAATTTCTAAACTGTAAGGCATTAACCCGCTGTGTTTGGTCTAGGTAGCTAGACTCGCAAGGAGGAACGGTGAGATACCCGGTCCGGAT